>SJYX01008793.1:245212-297717 GCA_006410675.1 Oreotragus oreotragus | reverse complement strand
GGGGGGGCTCCAAGGTCACTGCAGATGGTGACTGCAGCTATGAAATTAAAAGACACTTGCTCTTTGGAAGAAAACCTATGACCAATCTAGACAGCATACTAAAAAGCAGAGACATTACTTTGCTGACAAAGGTCCGTCTAGTCAAACATATGGCGTTTTTAGTAGTCACATATGGATGTGAGAGTTGGACCATAAAGAAAGCTGAGCACCAAAGAAGTGATGCTTTTGAATTGGTGGTGTTGGAGAAGACTCTTGAGAGTCCCTTGGACAGCAAGGAGATCAAACCAGTCAATTCTAAAGGAAATCATCCCTGAATATTCACTGGAAGGACTGATGCTGAAGCTGAAACTCCAATACTTTGGCCACCTGATGGGAAAGGCTGACTCATTTGAAAAGCCCCTGATGCTGGGGAAGATTGAAGGTGGGAGGAGAAGGGGACGACAGAGGATGAGATGGTTGGATGGCATCACCAACTCAATGGACATGAGTTTGAGTAAACTCTGGGAGTTGGTGATGGACAGGGAGGCCTAGTGTGCAGCAGTCCATGGGGATGCAAAGAGTCAGACACGACTGGGTGGCTGAACTGAAATAAGAGTTAAAATATGAATACAATTGAACTAAAGTAGTGGATAAAGATATACTAATGTACTATAAACTGAGAGAACGGTGATTCCAGTTAAAAAATTCTGTTTTGTATAATATTTAGTCGGAAGTTAAAGATAGATACACTTTAGACTTTATTAAGTGTATCTGCTCTGATTTTAGAGTAACTACAAAAATATTTAAAATCTAAAATTTATAAGAAAGAAAGAAAGTGAAGTCGCTCAGTCATGTCTGACTCTTTGGGACCTCATGGACTATATAGCCTACCAAGTTCCTCCATCCATATGATTTTCCAGGCAAGAATACTGGAGTGGGTTGCCATTTCCTTCTCCAGGGGATCTTCCTAACCCAGGGATCAAACCCGGGCCTTCCACATTGCAGGCAGATGGTTTATCTTTTGAGCCACCAGGGAAACCCTTATAGGAAAGAATGAGGGATCAAAAAGAGCCAGAAAAATAGCTAGAAAAATGAAATGGTGGAATAACTGTCAAATTCAATTAGAGTTCATAAGAAAGTATAATAATCAAGACAGTGTGTGTGTGACACAGGAATGCACAGAGCAATGGATCAGAAGAAAGAAGAGAGAGAAACGTGTCTGTAGGAACAGTACATAGTGAAAGTGAAGTCCCTCAGTCGTGTCTGACTCTTTGCGACCCCATGGACTGTAGCCTACCAGGCTCCTCTGTCCATGGGATTTTCCAGGCAATAGTATTGGAGTGGATTGCCATTACCTTCTCCAGGGGATCTTCCCGACCCAGGGATCGAACCCAGGTCTCCCTCATTGTAGACAGACACTTTACCATCTGAGCCACCAGGGAAGTCTTGTTTCTGAAATAGAATAGAAAAAGGGAGGCTCTTTAATAAATCCTGTCAGCACAACAGTTTATACACTCAGAGAATGAAAGAGAAAGGGGGGATATCTTTACTTTTCATTTTTAAGAAGAATTAAATATTTAAATATGAGACTCAATTTTTAAACTTTAAGAGTAAAAAATAAAAAAGAAGGTCTCTATAACATCTGAATAAAGTAGAATTTCTTAATCAAGACATAAAGCCACAGAGAAAAAGNACTGGAAGGACTGATGCTGAAGCTGAAACTCCAATACTTTGGCCACCTGATGGGAAAGGCTGACTCATTTGAAAAGCCCCTGATGCTGGGGAAGATTGAAGGTGGGAGGAGAAGGGGACGACAGAGGATGAGATGGTTGGATGGCATCACCAACTCAATGGACATGAGTTTGAGTAAACTCTGGGAGTTGGTGATGGACAGGGAGGCCTAGTGTGCAGCAGTCCATGGGGATGCAAAGAGTCAGACACGACTGGGTGGCTGAACTGAAATAAGAGTTAAAATATGAATACAATTGAACTAAAGTAGTGGATAAAGATATACTAATGTACTATAAACTGAGAGAACGGTGATTCCAGTTAAAAAATTCTGTTTTGTATAATATTTAGTCGGAAGTTAAAGATAGATACACTTTAGACTTTATTAAGTGTATCTGCTCTGATTTTAGAGTAACTACAAAAATATTTAAAATCTAAAATTTATAAGAAAGAAAGAAAGTGAAGTCGCTCAGTCATGTCTGACTCTTTGGGACCTCATGGACTATATAGCCTACCAAGTTCCTCCATCCATATGATTTTCCAGGCAAGAATACTGGAGTGGATTGCCATTTCCTTCTCCAGGGGATCTTCCTAACCCAGGGATCAAACCCGGGCCTTCCACATTGCAGGCAGATGGTTTATCTTTTGAGCCACCAGGGAAACCCTTATAGGAAAGAATGAGGGATCAAAAAGAGCCAGAAAAATAGCTAGAAAAATGAAATGGTGGAATAACTGTCAAATTCAATTAGAGTTCATAAGAAAGTATAATAATCAAGACAGTGTGTGTGTGACACAGGAATGCACAGAGCAATGGATCAGAAGAAAGAAGAGAGAGAAACGTGTCTGTAGGAACAGTACATAGTGAAAGTGAAGTCCCTCAGTCGTGTCTGACTCTTTGCGACCCCATGGACTGTAGCCTACCAGGCTCCTCTGTCCATGGGATTTTCCAGGCAATAGTATTGGAGTGGATTGCCATTACCTTCTCCAGGGGATCTTCCCGACCCAGGGATCGAACCCAGGTCTCCCTCATTGTAGACAGACACTTTACCATCTGAGCCACCAGGGAAGTCTTGTTTCTGAAATAGAATAGAAAAAGGGAGGCTCTTTAATAAATCCTGTCAGCACAACAGTTTATACACTCAGAGAATGAAAGAGAAAGGGGGGATATCTTTACTTTTCATTTTTAAGAAGAATTAAATATTTAAATATGAGACTCAATTTTTAAACTTTAAGAGTAAAAAATAAAAAAGAAGGTCTCTATAACATCTGAATAAAGTAGAATTTCTTAATCAAGACATAAAGCCACAGAGAAAAAGATACATATGGTTGACTATGCCCAAATTTAGAACTTTTGATCTTCAAAATACAAAACCAACACAAAAATCTCACAGCAAACCACAAATGGGGCGAGGCTGTCAGCAGCACAGAAACCCCGCAGAAAGTCAGTACACATTAAACATTCCCCAAGACTCAGCCAAGAACGCACGCATGCTCAGTCCCTCAGCCATTCCCGACTCTTTGTGGCCCCACAGACTGTAGCCTGCTAGGCTCCTCTGTCCATGGAATTTTTCAGGCGAGAATACTGAAGTGGGCTGCCATTTCCTCCTCAAGGAGATCTTCCCGACCCAGAGATTGAACCCATGTCTTTTCCATCTTCTGCATTAGCGGAAGGATCCAACCCAGGTCTCCCATATTGCAGGCGGATTCCTTACCAGCTTAGCCACCAAGGAAGCCCAAGAATACTGGAATGGGTTATCCCTTCTCCAGTGGATCTTCCCAACCCAGGAATTGAACCAGCATCTCCTGCATTGCAGGTGGATTCTTTACCACTAAGCCACCCAGGAAGCTAAGACTACAGTAGTCATTAGTTTATATACCAGTGACTCTTGAACAACGTGGGTTTGAACTGCATGGGTCCACTTATAGGTGGACTCTTTCCAATAGTCAATACTATCATCCTACATGATTTGTCAGATCTGTGGATGTGGAGGAAATTTCAATGCTGCAGAACCAAGGGTATGGAGAGCTGACTAGAAGCTAAACACTGATTTTCGATTGCACAGAGGGTCAGTATCCACAAGCCCTGAATTGTTCAAGGATCAGCTGTAGTTTAAAAAAGGTATAGCCTAGATAACCTCTTAAATATAGTTAGCAACGTTGTTTCCAGAAGAACATTAAAAAAAAAAACACCTGAAAACATCCAAGTCCAACAACAGGAAAACAGGTAAATGTATTTGGCATATATATATATATAGGAGAATAGCATGCAAAGGCTAAATAAAGAAACAATATTTATATACAACATAGATGTGTACTCATGCTCAATCACTCAGTCATGTCCAACACTTCATGACCCCATGAACTGTAACCCTCCAGGCTCCTCTGTCCATAGGATTTCCCAGTCAAAAATACTGGAATGGATTGCCATTTCCTCCTCCAGGGGATCTTCCCAACCCAAGGATCCAACCTAAGTCTCTTACAACTCCTGCACTGGCAGGTAGATTCTTTACCTCCAAGTCACCTGAGAAGCCCAAAAATCTCACAAAATACTTTAAGTGCAAAGTAAAAAAAGAACAAATATGAAAAGAACAGGTACAGTATGATTTTATTTATATAAGGCTCCCAAAACTGGAAAGTAAATGATACACTGAGTAAATAGTACTCAATAAAACTTCATAGAACAGCTAAGAGATGATATTCACAGAATTCAGGATATACTTATCTTTAGGCTTAATATAGGTGGGATACAAGAAAGACTTCAGAAATATTGGTAACATCCTTTCTTCTTTGTTAATTCCTCTTTGTTAATTTTATACATTATTTCAGTAATTAAAAAACCATGATATACTTTATTTTCTTATTTAATTTTTATCTCATGTTGGGGGATAGTTGATTTACAACATTGTGTTAATTGCAGTTGTATAGCAAAGCGGTTCAGGCATACATATGGTCATATTCATTCTCTTTCAGATTCTTTTCCCATATAAATCATTACAGAATATTGAGTAAATTTGCCTGTGCCATACAGTAGGTCCTTGTTGATTATCTCTTTTATATATAGCAATGTCATAATACAGTTTATTTATGAAATATTACATAATCTTTTCAAGTGGAGGAGGGACTAATTAGGAATTCTGTTGCCTTCTCATAGTATTTCTTTTCTCATCAGTTACATTACGGGTAATGTTAGAACTTTGAAACCAAGTTAATTTTTCTGTTCTGGCTTTCTGAGACTATAGAATGCCTAACGAATAGACAACCGGACCAATTATCTTGTCATTTAGATATCTTTTATTTAGATTTAAATCTGCTTTAATCAAGACATGTTCTCCATGAATTAAAAATGTCTTGAAAGCCATGCTGGCTATAAAAGGAGGCGGTGAATAGTCACTTTGAACAAAGTATCATTCATAATGATCTGCAGAACTGTCACTTTCCCTCAGCTGTCCTTTGATAATAAAGTAGACCTTTCTCCTTCAACTGATTAAAGCCTGGTGATGGAACGATCTTCCAGACAGAGTATCTGCTGCTCCATAGAAATGGACAACTTACTAACCATGATAAAAGTGGAAGTGAAAGTCGCTCAGTTCTGTCTGTCCCTTTTTGACCCTGTGGACTGTAGTCTGCCAGGCTCCTCTGTCCGTGGGATTCTCCAGGCAAGAATACTGGAGTAGGTAGCTATTCCCTTCCCCTGGGGATCTTCTTGACCCAGGGATCCAACTCTGGTCTCCTGCATTGCAGGCAGGTTCTTTACCAACTGAGCCACCCATGGTTAACCACAAAGATTAAGGCTAAAACTGTTCTCTTTCTCTGATGAGTCCCTTTGAATGACAGATTAATTATTTAAGGGAGCTTATGGTTCAGCTTCTGGTGGCCTCTGCTTGTTCCAATACTGGGATGGAGTTGGTGTGTTGTACTTTATCGGTCTGGACAGGGAGGCCTGGTGTGCTGCAGTCCATGGGGTCACAAAGAGTCAGACATGACTGAGTGACTGAAACGAACTGATTTTATCAGTGACAGGAAACATTTTTCTTGGCTACTTGGGTTGATCTTTCTGAATGGTGCCTGGAGGACTTCTGGATGGTACTGAAATGTGATACAGTGACCAAGATTAAGTATTCCTACTTTCTGCCTAAGTGGAAGACCAGAAGGAAACCCATGAAGAAGTCAGAATCTTCCAATCCGTATGTAAATTCTAACAGGCATGCTCTTTCACATCAACGAGCTTTCCTGAGAAACGAGGAGGCTGGGATGAACCCAAAAAGGTTGGTGGAAAATTTCAACTGGTCCTGGCATGCTGCCAATCCAGACAGAACTCTTGCAAATATTTTATCTTTGAAAAGAAAAATCCAGTTAGTGGACCCGAAGATAATGTAGTATTCACAGATCTGCCATTTTTCTTCCCACTTCATTCCCCTTGGTGCTGCTAAAGGGTTCAGTTGTCAGCAGTTAAGATGGACGAAGTTTTGTGTTTTTTTTTTTTTTCTGAGATAAATTATGAATTGGCTCCCACTCTGTCAACCCAGTGCTAATATGTCACCAGCCAGAAAGGTCAGGAGTAGCTTCAGTTCACTTACCCCCATGGTGATGGAATGGTTTATAGCATAAGATTTTGATTACAGAGGTTCAACTTCAGCTGTCCCCTAGCTTAATAATGTGAGAGACAGAGAGCCCCACGTCATCTCCTGGTGCTTCAGCTTTGTTATCTGTAAAATGGGGGGAATATTACCCACCACACAGGGTCTTTGTAAGGATTCAATGAAAGTAAAAAGGGTTTCCCTGGTGGCTCAGATAGTAAAGAATCTGCCTGCAATGCAGGAGACCCAGGTTCAAGCCCTGGGTCAGGAAGACCCACTGGAGAAGGGAATGGCAACCCACTCCAGCATTCTTGCCTGGGAAATTCCATGGACAGAGGAGCCTGGTGGGCTACAGTCGAAACAGTCGCAAGAAGAATTCAATGAACCAAAGCTTTTTAAAGGTGTTTTTCCATCGTGTTTGGTATTTTAAAAGGACTCCGTGCATTGTTCCTATTAGGACAGTGTTAGTGATTTTAAGAAAATATATCTATACAGTACCACGAGAAAAATATAAAGTAGGAAGTTGCTGAATAGCACAGGGAGCTCAGCTTGGCGCTCTGTGATGACCTAGAATGGGGGCTCAAGAGGGAAGAGATGTATGTATACAAGTAGCTGGTTCAGCTACTATTCAACATAGTTCTGGAAGTTTTGGCCACAGCAATCAGAGCAGAAAAAGAAATAAAAGGAATCCAAATTGGAAAAGAAGAAGTAAAACTCTCACTGTTTGCAGATGACATGATCCTCTACATAGAAAACCCTAAAGACTCCACCAGAAAATTACTAGAGCTAATCAATGAATATAGTAAAGTTGCAGGATATAAAATCAACACACAGAAATCCCTTGCATTCCTATACACTAATAATGAGAAAGTAGAAAACGAAATTAAGGAAACAATTCCATTCACCATTGCAACGAAAAGAATAAAATACTTAGGAATATATCTACCTAAAGAAACTAAAGACTTATATATAGAAAACTATAAAACACTGATGAAAGAAATCAAAGAGGACACTAATAGATGGAGAAATATACCATGTTCATGGATTGGAAGAATCAATATAGTGAAAATGAATATANAGTATGTTCCTTCTATTCCTGCTTTCTGGAGAGTTTTTATCATAAATGGATATTGAATTTTGTCAAAGGCCTTCTCTGCATCTATTAAGTTAATCATATGGCTTTTATTTTTCAATTTGTTAGTGTGGTGAATTACATTGATTGATTTGTGGATATTGAATCCTTGCATACCTGGGATAAAGCCCACTTGGTCATGGTGTATGATCTTTTTAATGTGTTGTTGGATTCTGATTGCTAGAATTTTGTTAATACTTGAATAAGCGGTACATAAGACTTTAGGTTCCTCCATGCTGCTGCTGCTAAGTCACTTCAGTCGTGTCCGACTCTGTGCAACCCCATAGATGGCAGCCCTCCAGTCTCCACCATCCCTGGGATTCTCCAGGCAAGAACACTGTAGTGAGTTGCCATTTCCTTCTCCAATGCATTAAAGTGAAAAGTGAAAGTGAAGTTGCTCAGTCGTTTCTGACTCTTCATGACCCCGTGGACTGCAGCCTACCAGGCTTCTCTGTCCATGGGATTTTCCAGGCAAGAGTACTGGAGTGGGGTGCCATCGCCTTCTCCAGTTCATAAGGGTTAAGAATTTCAAAAGCCTTGACATCTTGAATTTCCTTATCTAAGAAATCCAATTTGTCTTAGAATATTTAGACTTGTTCCTTTTCACTGATAGGTGAAGTCTGTGTACATGAGTCAGAAAAAGCTCTGTCACTGGATGGGTGTCTAGAAAAAAATGGTCTTGCACAAAGCCACTGAAGCCTCTGAAGGAATATGGCTTTGCAAATAGTTAACTATGTGCAATGTAAATACTCAATGGTACTTGGCTACCTTGGTAAGATTTGTGCAAATTCACCATCTATTGATTTTATTTACTTCTGACATGGTGCATCAAATTGCATGCTATTAGTTTATTATCCTGTAACAATTACCACAAAATTAGCAATTTCAAAAAATACACATATTTTGTCTCACAGTTTCACAGAAACTGAATCCTCTAATCAGGGTCCTATAGGCTGTCATCAAAATAACAGCCAGGGCTATATTTTTATCTGAAGTTCAGTATCCTCTCTAAGCTCACATGGTTGTGGGCAGAATTCAGTTCCTTGAGGTTGTAGAACTGAGGCCTTCAGAATTTAAAAGACAAACAGAAAAATTATTGAAAATTACTCAAATGAAAATTCTAGAAATGAAAAATAATTAAAAACAGAAATTGGGCATTATTTCTGACAACTTTTTTAAATTATTAAAAGATATAAACCACAAAATTAAAGATAATTTTAAAAGATATTCATTACATATTCAAGAAACAATATATCACAAACAACATAAATATAAGTATCATAAAATCAGAAATATCATAGAAAATTGCTGAATGTTGAGTTGATAAAAGATATAATCAGTTTATTGATTATTCAAATTAGCCAGTTTGTGGTCATTAAAACTACCTTGGATATTTTACTGTGAGAAGCTCTTTAAGGAAAGAGCCCTCAACAGGAAGCCCCTTTTCTTGTCACTTTAGTAATGTAAATAACTTTTAAACCAGCCACTCTATTGATCATCATCTAACCTATTTTAGGGTTCATGATTTCAATTTGAAGTCTTACAATATGAAATGTTGGCTTTCATGTAACACAACTTTAAGAAGTTACTCTTGAAAAGATCTCAGATTCATAAATATACAGTAAATCTTCACTGTGAGCAGAAGCTCCAAAGTGGACATATGTAACGTCATCACTCCTATTACCACACCAGATTAAAACTCTTAACAATTCAATGTATTTAGCTCTAGATTAAGCCAACTACTAGATTCAGTTTTATTAGTGAAAATCAGTCATTGGTTTTAAACTGATTTACTTAATAGGACCAATTACAAAACTTGTACTGTATTCTAGTTTTTTTTTCTTATTTGTGATGATCAGCAGGATAGTGACAATACAGGATGGAGAGTTTATTTCACTCATGCATACAACATTTGAATCATACATTATCCATAACAGCCTATACAAAATTGTGATGTTTGTAACGTCATATAATTGAACATTAAATGTAAGTGGCTATGATACCAACTCATTCATTTCTAACTGTGAATTACAGCTTCCTGTCAGAGCCCAGAAAAAATGTACTTATTTTTTCTGATATTCTGCAGAAATGATCTACTCTGTGGGAAGGACCAACATTTTAACTTTCATGAGCTATATAAAAGGCAAATTTTCTTTTTTTATATAATAAAAAATCATTCCATATAGCACTTTATATATATCACAAAGTTAGGGATTCGCCTCCTCTTGATTACATTTACAAAACATGCAGAGCAGTACACTATATAATATAACTGGCTTTCAGATATTTTTGTATAGAGCATATTCATTCTGCCTGGATGTATTTATTCTCAGTGGTACTAACTGTAGTCAGAAAAGCAAAGCCTGCTGTTCTGCTACCTAAAGAAAAAATCATACCTTCTACCAAACAGTAACAGATGACCAAGATTTACAGTCTTTCCTGCTACAGTATTGCTTTTTGCCAGGTTTGCATAAGGTCAAGGCTCTTTTTCTCTCATAGGATGCATTGGCAAATCTCAAATCTTTGATTAGATGAAAAGGGGGTCTACTGGGAGCACTGATAGGCTTCCCAGGTGCTGCTAGTGGTAAAGAACACACCTGCCAATGGAGGAGACCTAAGAGCTGTGGGTTTGATAGCAGGGTTGGGAAGATTCCCTGGAGGAGGGCATGGCAACCCATTCCAAGATTCTTGCCTGGATAATTCGATGGACAGAGGAGCCTGGGGGGCAACAGTCCACAGGGTCACAAAGTGTTGGACACAACTGAAGTGACTTAGCTTGCATACCTGGGTGCACTGGTAAATTCTAACACTGGTAAATTGTAACATCCTATTACTTTAAAATAAAATAACAGATACTTTCATCAGGCAGGTATTGCTGCAGTAAGATTTTCTATAGTATCTGAGAGTACCAATAGAAATAATGTTGGTAAATACTTTTAGTTGCAAATTACAGGTATCCATCTTGAACCAGCTTAAATAATTAATTTAAAGATGCTGGTTCAGTTAAATTCAGTTGTTCAGTCATATCTGACTCTGCAATCCCAGGGACTGCAGCACGCCAGGCCTCCCTGTCCATCACCAACTCCTAGAGTTTACTCAAACTCATGTCCATTGAGTCGGTGATGCCATCCAACCATCTCATCTTCTGTCGTCCCCTTCTCCTGCTGCCCTCAATCTTTCCCAGTATCAGGGTCTTTTCAAATTAGTCAGCTCTTCATATCAGGTGGCCAAAGTATTGGAGATTCAGCTTCAACATCAATCCTTCCAATGAACAATCAGGACTGATTCCCTTTAGGATGGACTGGTTGGATCTCCTTGCAGTCCAAGAGACTCTCAAGAGTCTCCTCCAACATCACAGCTCAAAAGCATCAATTCTTCAGTGCTCAACTTTCTTTACAGTCCAACTCTCACATCCATACATGACCACTGGAAAAACCACAGCTTTGACTAGACAGATCTTTGTTGGCAAAGTAATGTCTCTGCTTTGTAATATGTTGTCTAGGTTGGTCATAACTTTTCTTTCAAAGAGCAAGAGTCTTTTAATTTCATGGCTTCAGTAACCATCTGCAGTGTGTTTGGAGCCCCCAAAAATAAAATCTGTCACTGTTGCCATTGTTTCTCCACATATTTGCCATGAAGTGATGGGACCAGATGCTATGATCTTAGTTTTCTGAATGTTGTGTTTTAAGCCAACTTCTCCACTCTCCTCTTTCTCTTTCATCAAGAATCTCTTTAGTTCTTCTTTGCTTTCTGCCATAAGGGTGGTGTCATCTTCATATCTTAGGTTATTGATATTTCTCCCAGCAATCTTGATTTCAGCTTGTGCTTCATCCAGCCGAGCATTTCTCATGATGTACTCTGCATGAGTTAAATAAGCAGGGTGACAATATACAGCCTTGATGTACTCTTTTCCTGATTTAGAACAAGTCCGCTCTTCTGTGTCCATTTCCAACTGTTGCTTCCTGACCTGCATACAGATTTCTCAGAAGGCAGGTCAGGTGGTCTGGTATTCCCATCTCTTGGAGAATTTTCCACAGTTTATTGTGATCCACACAGTTAAAGACTTTGGCATAGTCAGTAAAGCAGAAGTAGATGCTTTTTCTGGAACTTTCTTTTTTGATGATCTAATGGATGTTGGCAATTTAATCTCTGGTTCCTCTGCCTTTTCTAAATCCAGCTTGAACATCTGGAAGTTCACAGTTCTTGTATTGTTAAATCCTGGCTTGGAAAATTTTGAGCATTACTTAAGATATCTTTAAAAACTCAAGATGATAAATGAGCCTGGGCTTTAGCAACAAGCTAGAAAACCGAGCTCAGAACACTTCCAAGACTATCTGGCTCTTTTCTATGCATGCATGTGTGTGCATGCTTAGTCGTGTCTCTCTGCAACTCCATGGACTGTAGCCTGCCTGTCTCCTTTGTCTATGGAATTTTCCAGGCAAGAATGCTAGAGTGGGTTGCCATATCCTACTCCAGGAGATTTTTCCGACCCAAGGATCGAATCCACGTCTCTTGAGTCTCCTGCATTGGCAACTGGATCTTTACCACTTAACTCTAAATCTCTTTATCTACTCATTCCCTCTTCTCTCTGACCCCTGGGCCTCTCATGCCAATATATATTTAAAAATACACTGTTGGTGGGAATGCAAACTAGTACAGCCACTATGGAGAACAGTGTGGAGATTCCTTAAGAAATTGCAAATAGATCTGCCCTATGACCCAGCAATCCCACTGCTGGGCATACACACCGAGGAAACCAGAATAGAAAGAGACACATGTACCCCAATGTTCATTGCAGCACTGTTTATAATCTGTCTCTTATACACATCTAGATGTGTATAAGAGACAGACCCAGTACAGGTCTCACAGGGCAGCCTGCTCTCCCAGTTCATCCGCCCTCTCCTTCCCCCGCTGTGTCAGCAAGACTGTTCTCTGTGCCTGAGTCTCTATTTCTACCCTGCAGATAGGTTCATCAGTATTATTTTTGTAGATTCCATAAATATGCATTAATATATATGGTATTTGTTTTTTCCTTATTTATATATTTAAATGCAGTTACAATAAACTTAATTATTGACTCCCAAACAGTGTCTTAGGAGCTCCTTTCTCCTGCTCAGCACACAGCTATATTAAGTCTGTGTTATTAGTCTGTCTTAGAATATGCCTGTTTCTGACTGATCGTTATTCTAGAGTGACTCTTTTGGAATGACTTATTTATTTCTTTCAGGAGAGCGGAAAAGGGTGGTATCACCTTTTACCTGATATTACTTCCTATGTTAGCTTTTAAATGGGTCAATTTTTAGTTAGCAATCTGGGTGGCCACAGGCTGTCTGTTTCCACTGATGAGCATTCTAGTTTTCAGTTTTTCATAGTGCTAGCTTCAGGCTCTCTCGCTTTCTCGCTTTTCTTTGATCAGGGAAACCTCTTCAATTGACTCTTCAGGCCTGTGATGTCAAGGGGAAAGAAGAGAAGTCCGGACCTGAAAACCTCCTTGCTGAGCCGTGGACGAGGGATGGTGAGTAGTGGGCCTGCGGGGTTTTGGTGAGTGGAAATGGCCACTTGTGGCCCTGTGGAGCCACACTGCGGTCTTCGAAACTTTCAGGACGTGCAGTCTTCACTGCCGGTGTGCTTCAGTTGGCATCAGTGGTTCCTGAACTGTTTGTGTGATTTCTTTACTACAATGTTGCCATCTGCTAGGTGTCAGTCACCTGTAACAACTTAAAACTACTTGAATGTTCACATTATACTTTAGGGAGGGGACCACTAGGATGTTAATACAGGCAGGCCAAAAGAGGACTCATTAGTACATGGTGACCAATAAGAATAGTTGGCATCAGTGGTTCCTGAACTGTTTGTGTGATTTCTTTACTACAATGTTGCCATCTGCTAGGTGTCAGTCACCTGTAACAACTTAAAACTACTTGAATGTTCACATTATACTTTAGGGAGGGGACCACTAGGATGTTAATACAGGCAGGCCAAAAGAGGACTCATTAGTACATGGTGACCAATAAGAATGCTAACATGAATCTACAGATAGCTGCAGAATTGGTCAGTCTTCATAAGGAATAATCAGCTGTGTTCCTCTAGACACAGTTTTTATTTCTGTGGACAAGAATCATTTGCATTACTGTCATATTGTACAATTTATAGAATTATCAAGTAGCTCAGAGACAATGAAAGATGGAGAGAACTCAAAAGAGTGGGTTAAATAAACACTTTGGGGGTTTTTCCCAGGTGGCTCAGTGGTAAAGGATCTGCCTGCCAATGCAGGAGACGTGGGTTCAGTCTCTGGGTCGGTAGTACTGCAGTTTCAGCTTTAGCATCATTCCTTCCAAAGAAATCCCAGGGCTGATTTCCTCCATTAGATGGGAAGATTTCTGGTATTCTCTAAAATTCAGATACATACACATTTTATGGTAGGACAAATGCCTATTTGTGGTACTAGATAGCCAAAAAAAAGCTCAAGTGAGATATTACTAATGAGTTCTACTTGGCCATGTTATTTATATATCCCTGTATGAGTAATTAAAAACTGTTTCAATAATTTATGTAAGCCTAAGTACCAGATATTAACTGGTATAATTTCTGTGCTCTTTAATAAAACAAATCTCTAGTGGAACATAGACCTTGTTAATGATGAGCATAAAATAGATGGAGGCTGTGTTGATGGTTCCTTAAAAAGTTTATTTATGATTGCATTACAATAACTCATAACAACTGTGTGTTTCAAACATTTTATATATGTCTTAATATTTAAAACACCAAGTCGTCTTATATACTGTCCTCACCTAATACACATCCGTACAACTTCTTTATGATCAGATCTGCCTTATAAGAAGATCCTTCTGATATAGAAAAGTTAGCGTGTTTATATCAAACACCAGTGTTTGCCCTTGGGAATGTCCTCATGGGGTGGACTGTGTTCCCCCAGCTCTTTCCCCTCTTTCTTTCTCCTCACCCTTCCCAGCACCTGCTGATATGCCAGCTTCTAGAGAGCCATGCATATTTAACCACATCTTCGTTCCTGAGTTTAAAGTTTATCTTTAATAAAATAAAGAGAACAGTCCTAGAGGGTCTCAAATCCAGATGGGCTCGAGGACCACACCTGTAAGACCAGTGCATAGTGCTGTCTTTACAAGGCAACAGTGGTAAGGCCTGTGCCAACCTGGGCAAGCTGATTATTTAATCCTGTTCAGACCTAGAAAGTTTTTTTTAAGGCTTAAANTGAGTTTAAAGTTTATCTTTAATAAAATAAAGAGAACAGTCCTAGAGGGTCTCAAATCCAGATGGGCTCGAGGACCACACCTGTAAGACCAGTGCATAGTGCTGTCTTTACAAGGCAACAGTGGTAAGGCCTGTGCCAACCTGGGCATTCTGATTATTTAATCCTGTTCAGACCTAGAAAGTTTTTTTTAAGGCTTAAATGATCCATTGAGCTACAATTCCTAGCATGAAATACAATGTAAACCCCAACGTTTCTTGAAGAAATTTTGTGGAAACATTCTTCTGAATATTTTGGCAAGTTTTATGTCTTCTGTTCCATGTCCAGTATAATTCAGAAATCTATACTTGTTTCAAGGCACTTGTTCCATCCTACATTATGAATTGATTTTATGAGAAAAAAATCTTTATAATGAATACAGTGTTGCCCCCAAAGAATAGATAACTGTATATATGAAATGGGTCTCTCTTTTTTTTTTAACAAAAAAATCCTCTTTCAGACTCTAATCTAAATTCATCATAAAAGTTTAACTATATAACAAATCACAGCAAATGCCATTAATAATTTATTTTTTCTATTTATCCATGTATCTATTTTATCTTTTGCTTAAACAGCTTATGATCTTACTTGCTAAAATATGATTAATCAAAAAGACAGCAGAGTCTGTAACAGTTTTGAGTATTATAATGGTCCTAGATAGTGATTAAAATTACTGAGTAGCAGCTGCTATTTTTAAGGAAAATCATGATATACTATAAACTATCTACAGACTCACCTACAAAAAGTTCATTGGTAAACCAGTGAATCAATCTTTTAATTAGAGTATTTCATTTATTAGAATAATTCAAAATACATTATGCACATATTCTGTTTGTATGAAAAAATGTCAAATTCTAGTTGAATAAATGGCAAGATTGAGCTTTTGGACATATTTCATCTAAGTATTACTCTTGATTTATACATTTCGTGAAAATGACTTTATTTTTATTGAATTCAAATTTGAATGTAAAGTGGTGTAATGTTTTTGTCACAGCTTCTGGAAAGATGGGCAACTTCTAATCTTACAGTTTCAGTGTACTCAAAATTAGTTTTCTGTAGGAAGCTGTGGGCAGGAATGAAAGTGAAAGTGTTAGTCACTCGGTTGCTTCTGACTCTTGGCAACTCCCTGTTCTGTAGCCCACCAGACTCCTCTGTTTATGGAATTCTCCAGGCAAGAATACCAGAGTGGGTTTCCGTTTCCTTCTCTAGGGGATATTTCTGACCCAAGGATGGAACCAGATTTTCCTGCATTGCAGACAGATTCTTTACCATCTGAATGACCAGGGAAATCCATGGGCAGGAACGAAAAAGGTGAATCAGTGGATTTGTGCTATCTTAGAATGAAGCGCCTGGGGACTGGATAGTGAATGTATCTAAAGAACCCCCTTTCTCTAATTAATATCCCAGAGAAGACCTTGGCATGGTTTGATAGAAGCTAGAGAGTCTGTGATGGAGAAGGCAATGGCACCCACTCCAGTCCTCTTGCCTGGAAAATCCCATGGACGGAGGAGCCTGGTGGGCTGCAGTCCATGGGATGGCTCAGAGTTGGGCACGACTGAGCGACTTCATTTCACTTTCACTTTTCACTTTCCTGCATTGGAGAAGGAAATGGCAACCCACTCGAGTATTCTTGCCTGGAGAATCTCATGGACAGAGGAGCCTGGTAGGCTGCAGTCCATGGGGTCGCTCAGAGTCGGGCATGACTGAAGTGACTTAGTAGCAGCAGCAGCAGCAGAGTCTGTGATAGTATGGAAGAGAAATAGGAAGATTCCTGCTTCTGAGAGCCATCTGCTGGCTAAGAAAAAGCCTGCAAAAACCTACATGTGTCTGGCTTGTCCACATGACTAGAATCTCAAGTACTAAGATTTATGTAACTCCTGGATTCTCATCGACTCTGTTTTTTGGCTTGTGGCCTCTATATTTCATTCCCAACGTGGTGTTTGATTTACTAACGAGGAAGTAGTTCTCACTTCCATCTATTCTGTGGCAGCAGCTGATTCAGAATTCCCGTAGGTGATATTTACATTCTATTGAAAATCATTTTAAAACAAGCTTTGGAAAACAGTACAAAATATACTTTTAAAACTGAATGTGTCCCCTTCCCTTAAGGTAACTCTGTTGTGCAACTAACTCTAAACGCTTTTTGGTACCATTGTAAATAAACAAAGATGGCAGGGAAGGAACAGGTTCTCTGGTCTTGATTATCGAGGAAGACTTAATCGCATATCACTGCCAAACTCAATCTTCAGAAACGTTTCCCTGAAAAGATATATATTTTACAAAGTTAAGTAAGTATTTTTAAGGTAGGTTAATAGTAAGTAATTACACTGTGTATCTCTACTGGCAGTATTTATGAAATAGTTTAAAATTCTCAGGAGTAAAGTATATGCTTTATCATAGCAGGCTACTTTTTTTTTTTTTTTTTGTCAAATGTCATTGTATTAGACAGTTCTGAAGCCAGAATTCAAATCCAGGACTCTTTTACCTCAGGTTGCATTCCACTGCCTAAGCTTTTTCTTTTTTTTTAATTTTATTATTTTATTTTTTTACTTTATAATACTGTATTGGTTTTGCCATACATTGACATCAATCCCCCAGAGGAGGGTGTGGAGAAAAGGGAACCTTCTTACTAGTTGGGAATACAAACTAGTACAGCCACTATGGAGAACAGTGTGGAGATTCCTTAAAAAACTGCAAATAGAACTGCCTTATGACCCAGCAATCCCACTGCTGGGCATACACACTGAGGAAACCAGAATTGAGAGAGACACGTGTACCCCAATGTTCATCGCAGCACTGTTTATAATAGCCTGGACATGGAAGCAACCTAGATGTCCATCAGCAGATGAATGGATAAGAAAGCTGTGGTATGTATACACAATGGAGTATACTCAGCCATTAAAAAGAATACATTTTTTAAAAAATATAAATTTATTTATTTTAATTGGAGGTTAATTACTTTACAATATTGTATTTGTTTTGCCATACATCAACATGAATCCGCCATAGGTATACACGTGTTCCCCATTCTGAACCACCCCCCACCTCCCTCCCCGCCCGTACCATCCCTCTGGGTCGGCGTGCACCAGCCCCAAGCATCCAGTATCATGCATCGAACCTGGACTGGCAATTTCATTTAAGAATGCTTTTATGTACTATTGTTTTCTATAATAGGATTAGAGGGAAATTTTAAATGATTCAGGTTATTTTGTTGCTTTTTATCTTTTATGGGGCTTCCCAGGTGATGCTAGTGGTAAAGGACGTGCCAGCCAGTGCTAGAGACCTAAGAGATGCAGCTTCAATCTCTGGTCAGGAAGATTTTCCTGGAGGAGGGAATGGCACCATTCCAGTATCCTTGCCTGGAGAATCCATGGACAGAGGAGCCTGGCGGTCTCCAGTCCATAGCATCACACAGAGTCGGACGCGACTAAAGTGCCTTAGCATGCATTCATGCATGCATCTTTTATTAGATGTGGTTTATATTCCTAAATACCCGAGTGAGTAGAACATAACTCAGGTGCATTCTGGTGTCCAGCCCTTGGGTTCAGATCCTGGTGTGGTCACCCACTCTGTTTTGGCCTTGCTCTTAACCTCCCTTTGCCTCAGTTTCCCCATCTGTAAACTAGGGGTACTAATAATATTGACCTCCAAGAGCTACTTTGACGCTTAAACCATTTAGAGCAGTGCCTGGCCCATGGCAGGCATTCTGTCAGTGTCGGCTCTCATTGTTATCCTCAATCATCCTCCTTGATGTTCTGTTGAGATGATGTGTGTGAATTTGCTGAAGGACCTTCCATCCCTCTGTTTTCTGCTCTTGTTTTAAAATTTAGGATGTGTGTGTCCTCATCCCAGTCTTAAAAGATGATCCTGGCTCTTTCTTTTTAACTCCTGTAGAAACTCCAATTTCAGTGAAGGGCGTCTCACTGCTTTCAGGTCACACGTGACAAATGGCCTTTATTACCTGCTGATTACAGTTAACCTTCATTCCTTTCATGGCAGCTGTGTGGTGCCTTCTGTTTAAATAGAGCTGTTCTTGGATGTGACTTTCCGAGTCTCTCTGGGTTTCATTCTAATTTGACTTAGCATTCCAAGTGGGACTATTGTGTAACTGAAGGCGTGACTCACTCATTTGTTCTCTCTCCATCTAATTATTACGACGCAGTGCCTGTGAGGCCCCCTTGAGCGTTCATTCACTTCTCTAAATGGTCTAACCTTCTGGGGAGGGAGTGGGCCTTTAGTTATTATTTATGAACTGTGTGGCTGTGTTTAGTGCAATGTCTGGGAACACACTAGCAACTGTGTTCAGTTGCTGAATGGTCCCAACCATTTTCATCATACCAAGCTTATTACTAAGGATTATTGGAAGAATCCTCTGCTGGGATAGGCGGTAGTTTCATGCACATTTCCATTCTTCAGAATGAGGCCAACTTTTGAAGCATATAAGTCAGTGTGCGTGCAAGTGGGGATACCTTAAAAGCTGTGGAAACAGAGGGCATGTGGCTCAGAAAGCATAGAAAGAACAGAATATTTTAATTTCACTGAAAATTTTAATTGTAAGCATTGCTTTAGAATGCCATTCTCTTCAAGTTAGAGCAAAGAACCAAGACACTCATGGGAACATATGATTTTAATGGTTACCCAGAATCCCTGGTAGGCAGTCACCACTTTGTATATTACAGCATTTAAAATATGAAACAAAAAAAATAGATAATGCAACAAGCAACAAAGTTTTACTTGATAGCACAGGGAACTATAGTCAACATTTTGTAATAACCTATAATGGAAAAGAATCTGAAAAACAATATATGTGTACTGAATCACCTTGCCATGCACCTGAAACATTTAAATCAACTATACCTTAATAAAATATATGTATTATGAAAACAGTAAAATTTGAAACAGGGAAATGGAAGTAAGAGTAAGGAATTGAGTAAGCACTATCAGAAGACTTGAAGCCAAAGAATCCTAGTAAGGATTAATTAACCAATTAAAAGTTAATTAGTTGATTATATTGAATTAAGAATACCTTACTTGATACATTAATTGATTCATCCATCCAGCTATTCAGTCATTCTATTTAGCAAACATTTCTTGAATGCCCACAGTGTTCTTGGCTCCAGAGACACAAAAGTACTTGGTACTAGCATCTTAACTATTAGATTTCCTGCTGTGGACTTGGCATAGCCAAAAACCCAGTCCAGTTATCTTCCACCCACCATGTCCCCCAACTCCAGGCTCGTGCTGTGGGCCCAGTACGCAGCAGTCCTCCATGGACTTGGGTTTTCCTCTCCTCTTCCTGTGTTCTTTAAGCTCGTCTGCACTTCTGATTCTTTTTTACTTCAGCTGTATTTACCTGCCTTTCCACAAAGACATAAATAAGTAGTCCTTGTTTGAAAGGTACAGGCTAGCGTAAGGTTCTGTGATATCTGAGGTTATCTCTGCCATTTAAAAAGGGGAACCAGGGGAAGCTTTACCCATTGAATGTCATTTTAAGGTTAGCTTGGTTGGGTCCATTTATTCAATGTACATACCTCTTTAAAAATTATTTTTATCATCATCATGCAGATATTTTTAGGTAGTTGTTCTTTATAATGTCCTAAAACATTTCACTTTAAAACGAGGAAAACCACGGTATGAAGTTTTGTAGAGCGTTAAGGCCATCCACCTAACATGTCTTCAATTTTAATGTACATTCAAAAATCTGAGTGAAGGGGTTTCCCACCATTCTGTAGCATGCTTTTCTTCCCTGCCCACCATATAGTCCAGTGGCTGACTGTATAGCAGCATTACCATCCTTGGTCCCTTATAGACTTGCTTAGTGGTTGCTGGGTATTGATTTTAGGTTTATTTTTTTACTTTTCTCTGCATATATGAACACATAACAGAATAAATAGCTAAAATCAACAGGCCAAGCAACATGTGTGTGTGATTATGCTTAGTTACACTTAGACTTCTGTATAGTAGTGCATAGAAAGCATTGTACGAAACAAAATGTTCTTACTGTAGGCTTTATGTTATAACTTGAGGGACATAAATACCATGTCATATTCTCGATTTGAAAGGTGTAAAACATACCACAACACAAAAGTTTCTATTTGTGAGGGCCCCCAGTGGCAAGATCCATATTTGTTTTTATGACTAGATAGTCAAGAAGTGAATTACTGTTGCCTTATTATCACATGTAGAGTCAGTTTGTTCACAAGAATCACACCCTCTGCCAGAACA
Source organism: Oreotragus oreotragus (assembly GCA_006410675.1). Lineage (NCBI taxonomy): Eukaryota > Metazoa > Chordata > Mammalia > Artiodactyla > Bovidae > Oreotragus > Oreotragus oreotragus. Next base: position 276,812 of record SJYX01008793.1, on the reverse strand, counting down.
TACCTTGTTGGGAGTGACTAAAGCCTTTCTCTCGTGGGACAGACCAGTCACACTGTTTTGACTCTTTTTACAAACAAGTCCCTACAACTGAGTCAACGATGTGGAAAACCACAAAGCTGCATTGAGTGATAAGAAGGCTGAAAAAGTGGCTTAGCCATCCCATATGTTCTTTCCTTCAACTTCATAGAAGTCTTGCACAAAACTGTTTAAGATACAGGCAGATAAACGTCATTTATATTTGATCTTAGCTAATAACATAAAGCATTGGCTACTGAATCTGTTACTTACACAAGTGGAAAGATGCTTTGAAAATTTGGGTGGCTCAGTCGGTAAAGAGTCCGCCTGCAATGCAGGAGACCCGAGTTCAATCCCTGGGTCAGGAAGATCCCCTGGCAAAGGGAAAAGCAACCCACTCCACTGTTCTTGCCAGGGAAATCCCATGGACAGAGGAGCCTGACGGGCTACAGTCCTAAATGTTGCAAGAATTGGACATGACTTAGCAACTAAACCACCACCACCATATGGAAGGAGACACTTTAAAGTTTACTGGAGCAATGTTGCAGTAAAATAGTAGGAATAAATCTATATGTCCATCACTTAGGAAATGAATTTTTAAACTCTGGAATGAATGTTCATTGGACTACTCCCATATTTCATCTGAGTCAAGTATTAACCAATTATAGCCCATGGGTCAAATACTGCCCACGATTTGTTTTGTAAATAAAGTTTTATTAGAACATAGACACACTCATATGTTTTATTTATACTCATGTTTATCTATAGCTGCTTTCATGCTACAGTTGCAGGGTTGATTTGTCACAACATAGACTGCATGACTCTCAGTCAAAATATTCACTGTCTAGCCCTTTATAGAAACAGTTTACCAACTCCTGATCTAGGTAGATTAAAACACCATCTATTGTAAAATAAACCGCTGAGAAAGACAAAATAAATCAATTAAACCATGACCACCAGCCATCAAATGTCAGAGGCATTCTGCGTTAGAGACATTGAAATATGAAAGGATTCATCTTAGGATCCGTGCACTGTAGCATAGCACTTCAAATGAACAAACTACTGTGTTTGTATCAGCATAAACAGACCTCAGATCCTCAGTGTCAAAGGAACAAAAGTCAAGTGTGGAACAATTTGCAGAATGATGGGAACAGCCTTTTATCTATATGTCTCTTAAAAAATGCAATATAATGAGTTTCCATGAATGCAGATACCAGTAAGTATAATTTAAAAGAATTGAAAGGATTTGTAGAAAACTGATGATAGATATTTTCCCTGGGAGGACAAGGGATCAGGACAATGATGGAAGAAAGAGGGGAAAAGTTGTCTTTATCTGTAGTGTTCAGTTTTTTTGAGGACTGATTTATTCATAAAAAGTAATTTTAAAAAACATCAAAACCTGGAAAAGCTGGAAGAAAATAATGTCAAAGTATTAACAGTGGTAAATCTTTTATAGTAGGAGTATGAGTGATTGCTTTTTTATTGTATTTCACTGTAACTTTAAAGAACTTCATGAATAACTAAAAAAAATGAGTCATATTCTTCATTTCTATCTCAATCAAAAGGATTAATGTTGGAAGAAGTACATGTTAATCAGTTACCTGACATTACAAACTAATCCTGTTTTTCTACTGTGGCATTAAGATTAAACAATGTACAAGTCAGGGCCAAATTTCATAGTTAAAACTTTTTTTCATAATGTGGTACAGCTAATCTTTAAATACAATGCACTTGATTCTTCACCGTGAAAAATCACCAACGGGAAGAGTTAAATGTCAGGTGCATTTTGCAGAACCAAAATAGCTTGTCATGAGTCATGTTATTGATGTACTGATGTCATTTCTTTCAGCCCAACCTCACTTGTTTTGAAACGTACATTGTGATTTTACATGATTTTATGTGTTGTCACATGCAATTCAGACCCTCATGTTACTTATTAAATGCATTCATTTTGTCACTTGTCTGTAGCAGGTCTTCCTAAAATATTCTCTGTAAGTGTTTTCCCAAGTTCAGAACTTTAGGTGATAATTTTACCACCACTAGATAATTTCTTTTGATGATGGAGATCTACTCATTCACCACTGCTTTCATTTACTTTTTTGTTTTTTTCTCATTCTGTTGTTATTTTAAGCATGTCTTCCTCTCCCGAGGAGTGTTTCATCAAAAATAGGTCAAGCTGCCCGCCTTCGCGATTAAGAAATGAAACGTGTCCCAGAAAGTGACAGCAGTAACGTGGACCCGGGGCCTTGAGTCTCTGTGAAGCTGCAGACTGCGAGCCTCAGGTCTCACGGCCCTGGAACCAAACAGAGTGCTGTGTTTGCTCACCGTTTAAATTTCCTTTCTCTTTTTCCAGTTCAATCTCACCATTTAGTATTGAGAGCACAAGACGCCAGAGAAGGTCTGAATCCCCAGACTCAAGAAAACGGCGTATCCACAGATGTGATTTCGAGGGCTGCAACAAAGTGTATACAAAAAGTTCTCACCTGAAAGCTCATCGAAGGACACATACAGGTAACAGGTCTGCAGGGCTTCTCACCTGAGGGTCAGTGAGAGTCCAGACAGGGCCGGCTGCTTGACTTCGGACCCCTGGGTGTGCTGGAGTGTTCTGTGCTCCCCCATCATGTCTGAGCAGAGTGCATTCCCTCTCTTAGTCAAAAAAGGCTTAAGTCTTAGTGAAATTTAGAAACAAAGAAGTATTTCTTCTGTGTCTTAAGGACTTATATTAGTGTGAACCCAGTGGTCTAGACTTTTTCATAGTCAGAGTTGCCACTTAATGCTTGTCTAGGTTTTAAAATGTCCACGTAACATACCAAACAAGCAGAGTAAAAGCATTTTCTTCTCTTAAAGTTAGCATTTTTACCACCACTTAGATCATGTTTTCCTCCCCTTGATCTCATCCCCCAAATAACCAAACCGATAAACAGCAACAACAACAAAAACGTGAAATAAGATTGACATATACGTAACACTGCAAGGAGTTGAAAACTTTATTTCCCCATGATTCCATTTGCGTCTCACTGTTTTGTTTTGTTTTGTTTTTTGTATATAGAGAGGATTTTTTTATATTCAGAGTTTTCAAAGAAGGAAATTGAGATCACAAGTGACTTGCTGACTTTGTCACCATCCATTCACCCAACACATCTACCCTCCCACCGATTCACCCTCCCAGGAAAGAAGCCGGTGGTTCTTCACTTAGCTCTCTACTCACCCCATCCATCCTCTACCATGTGTGTCTCTCACTTGGCATCCCCTGCCTGCCTTGCTTTCTGGATCCTGTTGGGTACCACTGATAGGAGGCCCAAAGACCAAATTCCGCCCCAATTATAGAACCTTTTCAAGGAAAAGTGATTGGTGACTGGAATGTGTGAACCTCAGAGAAGAGGGAAATTCATTCATAGGCATTCCTGATAGCAGCATATTACAGATGAAGACGGCCCAGTCCAGTAACTATCCTGGACAGGAATCTGCCTCCCGCACCCACCTCAGGGAGCTTCATATGTAACAGACCCCGTGGGACCGTGTAAATAGTGCTCCCATCTCAGATATATTAAGGTAACCACACTGTGTGAACTGTTTCCCAGCTGAGGTAGCAAATTTGTTTAAATTGGCATTCTTGGCCATATATTGAGTCATGTTATTATAGCAGATTGTTTGAAGGTTTCTTTACAGAGACTTTCAGGATTTTGATCACTGAGGTGGGGCCTCTTTGCGTGTGTGATGACGTTATAGCACAAGATGCTGCTTGCATTCAGAAAAGCTTTATAGAGTCTGCAGTTTAGTTTTGCTCATCTGCCATGTTAATGCTTTTGCTATTTCTAAGGTAATTCAGCAGTGTGCAAACTGCCTCATCCCATTTTTCTTCCCTGTTCCCAGCCCTTCTTCCTTTCCTTCTTAGTTTCCGATCCTCCCCTCTTCACTGATCCTGAGCTCTCGCAGGAGAAGTTTCCATCTATTTCTTAGACACTCATTTTGTTGTTGTTTTGTTTTGTTGGCCACACTGCACGGTAAGTGAGATACTTAGTTCCCTGCTGGTGCTGCTAAGTCGCTTCAGTTGTGTCCGACTCTGTGTGACCCTATAGACGGCATCAACCACGCTCCCGCATCCCTGGGATTCTCCAGGCAAGTACTGGAGTGGGGTGCCATTGCCTTCTCCAATGCATGAAAGTGAAAAGTGAAAGTGAAGTCGCTCAGTCATGTCTGACTCTTGGCGACCCCATGGACTGCAGCCCACCAGGCTCCTCCGTCCATGGGATTTTCCAGGCAAGAGTACTGGAGTGGGGTGCCATTGCCTTCTCCAACTTAGTTCCCTGACCAGGTATCAAACATATGCCCCCTGCAGTGAAAGCACAGTCTCAGCCCCTGAACCACCAGGGAAGTTATCAGGCACTATTTTTTAATCAATTTTCTTTCTTGTTTTTGGATCTGAAAAATTAAGCCATTAATATTTGTTAGTTTTTTATTGCAGTACAGTTGATTTAAGATGTTGTGTTAGTTTCAGATATACAGCAAAGTGAATCACTTATACCTACACACATATCTATTTTTTCTAGATTCTTTTCCCTTATAGATTATTATAAAATATTGAGTAGAATTCCCTTGCTATACAGTAGGTCCTTCAATTTTCTTATGACAGCCAAGAATGAATATAGAGACATAAAAGTTGAATAAGCATATTTCATCCTCTCAGTACATAGTGAACACAAATCACAGGAGTAAGTATGATCAGGTTGTATTACTGACTTTTTACGGGAGCATTCCAGTTATAAGAAAAAAAAAAAGGATGACCTTTCATCAGTGAATCCTCATATATTTTGAGTTATTCCTATTTTCCTTGAACTTTCTGAAATAACTTAGCCCCATTTTCACCAGATATCCTCTATTTCAATTATCCAAGTGGTGAACAGTGAAAGAAAAAAAAGGGTTTAATGAGATACTGAGAAAGGATTTTCATGTTATAGCATTATAAGATTGAATCTTGAAGGTTTTAATATATATTGTGAAAAGTGGGGGAAATGTGATGTATGCATTGTAATTCAAAGCAATATAAACCTCTAATGCTGAAGTAGAATTAATCAGCTGGCTTATTAATAAGATGAAATCATTGACTCCTAGGGTCCAAATGGACCTTCAGTGTCATGGAGTTTAGTTCATTCCCCCATTAGAGGAATCAGTTGGGTGTCATCTCTCACAGAGAACCAGTCTCTGCTATGCAGTTTTCTGCACACGTAACAGATCTGTTCTTTCGTTTGATCCGCACAGCACCTGGTATCATTGTCTCCTTGGTAACGAGAGTGGCTCCCGGTGGAGTATTATTTCCTATCTCTCCTTAAATTCGTTGAGTAACAGAGAGCTTTTGCTTCTGCAAGACAAGTTGGATGATGTTTCTGAGGGCAGAGTCCTTGTCTGACAGCCCTGAATTGTCTCCTGTGGCTTTGTGGGGCTACTTTATACCTCCAGCCGTCACACTGCAATTTTCACTTCCGGCCGCTGGTGCTCCTCTCGACACTGCCGTGAACCACGGGCATCTTCATTTCTCCAAATCAGACACCCTCAATTCTCTCAGCCACTTTTTTCTAAGTATACTCTGACATATCACTGTATCTTCTAAAGTTTTCACCCCCCCCCCCCAGTGGACATAAGAGCTCTTGTTAATGGACATCTCTTAATAGATTTGAAGATAGAGTTAAGTCTTTTAGCAGTTGTCTTTCTCTGTTAGGTCATCTGTAACTGCTGAAAACTAGATTTTTCCCTCCCTTGTAACAGTAACATTTCTTTTAAACCAAAGCATGCGGTGTTGTATTTGTTGTTGAACCTGTCAAATGATGGCTGCCTTGAGGGGGGTGGGTTTTCCCTCACTGAGGTGTTTGCCCCAGGCTGGATAATCTCTTGTGGGAGATACAGGACAATTATTGCTGTGGGAGCTGCACATACCCTTTCAAACCTTAGAAATACTTCTACTGTATATACTATATCCATCTGATTGATGTGAGCTCATTATTCTGATAAATCGAAAATACTTTGGAACCCCTTCCTGCCCACCTTGCTTTTAGTACTTTAGGTTTCTTCTTCAGCTTCTCCATTTTTTTCAAGTACTGAATAGAACAGATTCAGGAAAAAGGACTCAGATGTGGTCCTGGAGACTTCCATCCAAGTGGGTCTCAATTCATAAACTTACAGCTAAGAATCCACCTACTTGTCCTACCTCCGATCCATGTTTCTTGATCTCAAAGCTCCACCCAAAAGTCCTTGTGAAATTTCTGTTCCAAACCCAGATATGACACGTTCATCCGTCCAACTTTGCAGAGAAATACTTATTCTGGGCAAGGCAGAAGCTCCTAAACCACCAGTCAAATAAGAGTACTAAAGAAAGAATGAAACTTGGTTGATTTTCTGCCACCAGTTCAAAGTGAGCCCATACTGGTTTCTGATTTATAATTATGTGCAAGATTTCATAACTTTGTACTCAAAGTGAAATGCACACTAGCTCTGTAGGGATTCAGGTTGGCTTGCTTTGCTTTTAATAAATATCTTCTTAGCCTTACCTTTGCTTCAGGCATATTGAGTAAGTTATTTGTGTGTGACCAGTAATAATGAATGTGAAGTATGAGATTATAACCGATGACTTATGAGAACTACACACGCAATGGGAGGTGAGCAAGGGGCAACAAGACACTTCCTTTGAGAAAGTCACGTTAATTCTGCCTTTAACTTGATCTTTTGTACTTTCTTAGTAAATGATCAGTCATCTGTTTAGGACATAGATATAAAGTAAATTAAACATATCTGTAGAAGTGTGGAAGAGGTTCATTCTCTACATAGTCATAAAGAATTTAGAATAAAACAAGAAATGCTGGAGTACCTTCTTAAACTGAAAAATAACTTAGTCTAATGAATGTGCATTTTAGATAATAACATGGAAGTTTGGCCAAATATTTTTAAATGCCTACTAACACTTCCCTGTGGCAAATTGTTTAAGGCATATTCAATAGAAGGAAAAAATATATTTCGACCATCACATTTACCCTACTGTCAGCAAGTATAATAATTATTCCTATTCACTAGTCTGAATTGTATGTCTCCTCTGCATGAAGCCGTGTACAGTGTATTTAAATGAATTGCACTGTGTTGAAATTAAAGGTCGTTTAAATCTGTATGATATGTAACTATTATGTACAATGAATTTCTCTGATTTTAAGAATTGTACTGCTTGTCAAATGATCTAAATAGAAATCTTAGAAGATAATGGTTTTACAAATATGATATTACATTTATAATTCTCTTTATTTTCCCAAAATGTGTGCCATCATATTTTCTTTAAATAAAATGCATTGCAAGGAAGTAACACTCAGGCACCACTGATTTTTCCAGCCACTAGATGGCGCACAGCAACCAGATGTTGGGTCTCGCTTAAGCGGGTCCAGAAATCAGCTGGAACCCTCTAGGGGTACATTTGAAATGGTATGATTATCCCTGTTCTGCAAAATACTATTATTCAATGATGAACAAAGAAATGGCTAGATAAAGACTTAAAACTAGGGTTTTTTAAAAAAATAAGTATTAATCATTTCAACATTTAGTTTCAAATGAATCTTCATTTGAAAATTTCAACTTGGTATCCTGGTCTCTAATAAGTTTTCCAGGCTTGTTTAGTCAATCTTGCCTCATAGTTATCTGAATTCATATGAACACTCCACACCTAAATTTTAAAAAGTAGTGAACACAAGGCAGTCACATTTCTTATCTGACGGTAGCAAAAGTAATTTGTATCTAAATTTTACACATCAAGGAAGGTAACTCATACGGATACTTTAAAAATACTAATCAATTTTTATTTAAAAGTCCGTCATTATTTAAAGTATTTAAATATGTCCTTCCTTACCTTTACAAATGAAGGAAATGTTATATTAGTTAGCCCTTCCCTTGGGGAATAAAGCCTTTGTAATTAATATCATGTGCTGGCACTCCACTCCAGTACTCATGCCTGGAAAATGCCATGGATGGAGGAGCCTGGTAGGCTGTAGTCCATGGGACCGAGAAGAGTCGGACACGACTGAGCAACATCCCTTTCATTTTTCACTTTCATGCATTGGAGAAGGAAATGGTGACCCACTCCGGCGTCCTTGCCTAGAGAATCCCAGGGACGGGGGAGCCTGGTGGGCTGGCGTCTATGGGGTCGCACAGAGTCGGACACGACTGAGGCGCCTCAGCAGCTGTAATTTCATGTCATGGGGTTGCACAGAGTCAGACACGACTGAAGCGACTCAGCAGCTGTAATTTCATGTCATGGGATTGCACAGAGTTGGACATGACTGAGGCGCCTCAGCAGCTGTAATTTCATGTCATGGGGTCGCACAGAGTCGGACACGACTGAGGCGACTTGCACTTACTTTACTTTCACTTTTTTTCAATGACTGATGCGTTGGCTCCCCAGATGGTGCTAGTAGTAAAGAACTCACCTGCTCATGCAGGAGACATAAGAGACACAGGTTCAGTCCCTGGGTCGGGAAGATCCCCTGGAGGAGGGCATGGCAACCCACTCCAGTATGCTTGCCTGGAGAATCCCCATGGACAGAGGAGCCTGGTGGGCTATAGTCCATAGGGTCCCAAAGAGTCGGATACTGAAGCGACTTAGCACAGCACAATGCCTGTGCATGCAGTATACTGCAGATAGATAGTGCATATAGATGGTGAAGGACAGGGAAGCCTGGTATGTTGCAGTCAGTGGGGTTGCAAAGAATCGGATATGACTAGCTACTGAACAACAGCAGCAACAAAAATGACTGCACACACGTGCATGCGCTGCGATCAGAAATGCTCGTAGATTCCATGCCTCTTCACTTTTTACTTGCCGCGCCCCTTCTCGTTGCTATTCCTCTGCTTCTTGATTCCAACTTGGCATCCTATTTTATTGGATGAGATTTTGAAATGACTTGATAATATCCTACACAGAAAATCATGAGCCGTGTGCCAGCAGTGCATCTTGATGGCCTTTTGTTCACTAGTCTTGGGGTTGCTAGGTCTTACCTTCAGGCGGTGGGGTGCTGCTTATATGTTCACATCCATCGTCATTATTTAAATAACTCACTCCATGTAAAGCTCCACTTCAGACCCTCTGTCTAGATTCATTGTTAGATAAAGCATAAGGCTTAATGATGCCGAGATAATGAATCTCTTAAGGACAGACTGACATTTTTCAACAAAAAAATCCTCTCTGAATAAGTTGTTTGCACATCTTAGCCGAAGACCTCGCAAGTATGCACCATATTGGTAACTGCAAAGAAATAGGAAACTATCATAGAAATAGCACTAAATTTGAAGTCAGTAAACAGAAGATTATCTTTGGCCCCTAACTGGTCGGTGAGCTTAGACAAGCTACTTAACTCAGTGAGGTTTTCTAATAGAAAACTCGCAGGTTTTCTATTTTTTTTAATTGTGAACGTAAATATAGCAAGTTGTGGCATAACTACCATGTGTGTGCATGCTAAGTCACTTCAGTCGTGCCTGAGTCTTTGTGACCCCATGGACTGTAGCCTATCAGGCTTCTCTGCCCATCATCTTTCCCAGGCAAGAATACTGGAGTGGGTTGCTATGCCCTCCTCCAGAGGATCTTCTGACCCAGGAATTGAACCTGTGTCTGTTAGGTTTCCTGCATCGGCAGGTGGGTTCTTTACCACTAGTGCCACTGCATGCCCAGTCAATGCAGTGAAGGTGAACGTCGCCCAGTCGTGTCTGACTCTTTGCCACCCCATGGACTGTAGCCTGCCAGGCTCTTCTGTCCATGGAATTCTCCAGGTCAGAATACTGGAGTGGGTAGCTGTTCCCTTCTACAGGGGCTCTTTCCAACCCAGGGACCGAACCCAAGTCTTTCATGTTGCAGGCAGCTTCTTTACCATCTGAGCCACCAGGGAAGCCCCAGTAAATGCAGGGACGAAGACATTATAGGGACCCAGTCATTATTTGTTGAGTTGAACTTATGTATGTCTTGTACTGATACAGATATATGTTATTAATGGGAGCAATAGGTTCAAGGCAAAAAGATGTTTGGATAATTTAGTGTATTCTTATCACAATCAACTGTTTGCTCCAGACTCTACTAATTTAAAATTTATATAATGCAGAAAAAATTGGGGTAAAACTAACAAACAAACCAGTCTCCGAACATGCTCTACCGTACAGAGCTCACTGCACATTCTTCCCCTCTTCCTGAAATGGCCTGCCTGGGTGCCTCCATTTTTTTCTTCTCGAGTTGGTAAACCTCTGTTTATTTTTGGAAACTGCCTCAGTGTCTCCTTGTCTGTTAGACTCTCTGACCACCCTCCTTCGCTCGGCAGGTAGAATTCCATTGTCTCTACTCTGGAGCTCTTGGACGTGTCCCTTGTCACAGCAGCAGTGGGCAGAGAGGGGCCATGTGGGAAACAGTGGAGCAGTCGAGAGAGCAGGGCATGGCATCTGCTTGGACGTGAGGGCAGGGTTCAGGGAGACTTTGAGGACATCTGGAGTGCGTGGTTAGCAGGAAGGAATGCTGAAAGCAGACACGAGACCAGTGGTGAGAGAGAGCCAATATCTCCTAAGGACCTGCAGGGTCAGGCTCAAGAGCTCTGCTAGTGCTTCCCATAATTTAATCGCATCTGTAAGTCCTTGGAAAGGTCAGAGCAGCAGTCCCCAACCTTTGGAGCACTAGGGACTGGTTTTGTGGAAGACAATTTTTCCACGGACCGGGGAAGGAAGGGTTGTTTCAGGATGATTCAAGCCCATTACATTTATCATGCACTTTATTTCTGTTGATATTACATCAGCTTCACTTCAGATCACCAGGCACAAGATCCTAGGGGTCGGGGAAAGCTGGGTTAAGGCGCTCTTTGCTGTCATGGAGTAGACAAGGAGAGGAGCTGAAAGGCAGACTTTGGTTTCTCTAGAACCCGTCATTCTAGTTTTCTAGAACCAGTTTTTTCTAGTTTGTGTTGTTTTCATTATACCTATCTACGACAGGTTTGCTAGTAACCTACCAGTCTCTCCCAGCGGGGCCATACTCCATGCAGGTCTTGCCAGTGGCCCCTGCCTGTTTAGAGTTGGTCATTAAGGTGCTTGGAAGTATTAAGATAGCAGGGGATGTTAAAGGGCCAGTTTTTAAGTTTTCTGTGTATTTATCTATGGCTGCACTGGGTCTTCGTTGCTAACATGTGCTTTCTCCAGTTGCAGTGCTCAGACTTCTAATCGTGGTAGCTTCTCGTTGCAGAGCATGAGCTCTAGAGCACCCGGGCTCCGTAGCTGTGAGGCACGGGGTTAGTTGCCCCACAGCGTGCAAATCCTCCTGTACCAGGGATCGAACCCATGTCCTTTGCATTGGCACATGTATTCTTAACTACTGTACCACTAGGGAAGTCCTGAAATGGTCTATTTTTAAAGTTTTTCATCATTAATGTGAACTGGTCTTGTTTTTCGGCCAAGCTTCACAGCTTGCAGGATCTTAGTTCCCTAACCAAGGATTGAAACCCAGGCCCCCTGCAGTGGAAGCATGGAGTTCTAACCACTGGACCACCAGGGAATTTCCACTCTTTCTCTAGTGTCAGCTTAAGTTTCTGAAGTTGTTAGAAAGCCTGTGAGAAAACAAGGACCAGCAGCATCAATAATTAAATGAAAAGAGCAGCTCTTGAGTGATTGCTCTGCACATAGCTCTCTGAATATTAATGGGTGCAGCTTAAAGATGAAGATAGCAAGGGGTTTGAAATCTGGTAGTGGAGCCATATCTGCAGAGATCTGGATCAGTAACGTAAATATTATAAAAATATTTGCTTGTTTTCATGTATGAAAGAGTTATTTTAATCTGTTCTACAGAGTTACTACTTAGAAACACATTGAAAATAGAATCTGTTACTGCTTCCACTTTTTCCCCATCTGTTTGCCATGAGGTGATGGGATCGGATGCCGTGATCTTGATGTCTAGTCACTCAGTGGTGTCCACCTCCTGCAACCCCATGGACTGGAGCCCGCCAGGCTCCTCGGTCCATAGGATTTCCCAGGCAAGAATACGGGAGTGGGTTGCCATTTTCTCTTCCCAGGGTATCTTCCCGACCCAGGGATCGAAACCACATCTCCTGCATTGCAAGCAGATTCTTTACCACTGAGCCACCATGCCGTGATTTTAGTTTCTTAATGTTGAGTTTTAAGCCAGNGAGCTGCAGACTGCGAGCCTCAGGTCTCACGGCCCTGGAACCAAACAGAGTGCTGTGTTTGCTCACCGTTTAAATTTCCTTTCTCTTTTTCCAGTTCAATCTCACCATTTAGTATTGAGAGCACAAGACGCCAGAGAAGGTCTGAATCCCCAGACTCAAGAAAACGGCGTATCCACAGATGCGATTTCGAGGGCTGCAACAAAGTGTATACAAAAAGTTCTCACCTGAAAGCTCATCGAAGGACACATACAGGTAACAGGTCTGCAGGGCTTCTCACCTGAGGGTCAGTGAGAGTCCAGACAGGGCCGGCTGCTTGACTTCGGACCCCTGGGTGTGCTGGAGTGTTCTGTGCTCCCCCATCATGTCTGAGCAGAGTGCATTCCCTCTCTTAGTCAAAAAAGGCTTAAGTCTTAGTGAAATTTAGAAACAAAGAAGTATTTCTTCTGTGTCTTAAGGACTTATATTAGTGTGAACCCAGTGGTCTAGACTTTTTCATAGTCAGAGTTGCCACTTAATGCTTGTCTAGGTTTTAAAATGTCCACGTAACATACCAAACAAGCAGAGTAAAATCATTTTCTTCTCTTAAAGTTAGCATTTTTACCACCACTTAGATCATGTTTTCCTCCCCTTGATCTCATCCCCCAAATAACCAAACCGATAAACAGCAACAACAACAAAAACGTGAAATAAGATTGACATATACGTAACACTGCAAGGAGTTGAAAACTTTATTTCCCCATGATTCCATTTGCGTCTCACTGTTTTGTTTTGTTTTGTTTTTTGTATATAGAGAGGATTTTTTTATATTCAGAGTTTTCAAAGAAGGAAATTGAGATCACAAGTGACTTGCTGACTTTGTCACCATCCATTCACCCAACACATCTACCCTCCCACCGATTCACCCTCCCAGGAAAGAAGCCGGTGGTTCTTCACTTAGCTCTCTACTCACCCCATCCATCCTCTACCATGTGTGTCTCTCACTTGGCATCCCCTGCCTGCCTTGCTTTCTGGATCCTGTTGGGTACCACTGATAGGAGGCCCAAAGACCAAATTCCGCCCCAATTATAGAACCTTTTCAAGGAAAAGTGATTGGTGACTGGAATGTGTGAACCTCAGAGAAGAGGGAAATTCATTCATAGGCATTCCTGATAGCAGCATATTACAGATGAAGACGGCCCAGTCCAGTAACTATCCTGGACAGGAATCTGCCTCCCGCACCCACCTCAGGGAGCTTCATATGTAACAGACCCCGTGGGACCGTGTAAATAGTGCTCCCATCTCAGATATATTAAGGTAACCACACTGTGTGAACTGTTTCCCAGCTGAGGTAGCAAATTTGTTTAAATTGGCATTCTTGGCCATATATTGAGTCATGTTATTATAGCAGATTGTTTGAAGGTTTCTTTACAGAGACTTTCAGGATTTTGATCACTGAGGTGGGGCCTCTTTGCGTGTGTGATGACGTTATAGCACAAGATGCTGCTTGCATTCAGAAAAGCTTTATAGAGTCTGCAGTTTAGTTTTGCTCATCTGCCATGTTAATGCTTTTGCTATTTCTAAGGTAATTCAGCAGTGTGCAAACTGCCTCATCCCATTTTTCTTCCCTATTCCCAGCCCTTCTTCCTTTCCTTCTTAGTTTCCGATCCTCCCCTCTTCACTGATCCTGAGCTCTCGCAGGAGAAGTTTCCATCTATTTCTTAGACACTCATTTTGTTGTTTTGTTTTGTTGGCCACACTGCACGGTAAGTGAGATACTTAGTTCCCTGCTGCTGCTGCTAAGTCGCTTCAGTTGTGTCTGACTCTGTGTGACCCTATAGACGGCATCGACCACGCTCCCGCATCCCTGGGATTCTCCAGGCAAGTACTGGAGTGGGGTGCCATTGCCTTCTCCAATGCATGAAAGTGAAAAGTGAAAGTGAAGTCGCTCAGTCATGTCTGACTCTTGGCGACCCCATGGACTGCAGCCCACCAGGCTCCTCCGTCCATGGGATTTTCCAGGCAAGAGTACTGGAGTGGGGTGCCATTGCCTTCTCCAACTTAGTTCCCTGACCAGGTATCAAACATATGCCCCCTGCAGTGAAAGCACAGTCTCAGCCCCTGAACCACCAGGGAAGTTATCAGGCACTATTTTTTAATCAATTTTCTTTCTTGTTTTTGGATCTGAAAAATTAAGCCATTAATATTTGTTAGTTTTTTATTGCAGTACAGTTGATTTAAGATGTTGTGTTAGTTTCAGATATACAGCAAAGTGAATCACTTATACCTACACACATATCTATTTTTTCTAGATTCTTTTCCCTTATAGATTATTATAGAATATTGAGTAGAATTCCCTTGCTATACAGTAGGTCCTTCAATTTTCTTATGACAGCCAAGAATGAATATAGAGACATAAAAGTTGAATAAGCATATTTCATCCTCTCAGTACATAGTGAACACAAATCACAGGAGTAAGTATGATCAGGTTGTATTACTGACTTTTTACGGGAGCATTCCAGTTATAAGAAAAAAAAAAAGGATGACCTTTCATCAGTGAATCCTCATATATTTTGAGTTATTCCTATTTTCCTTGAACTTTCTGAAATAACTTAGCCCCATTTTCACCAGATATCCTCTATTTCAATTATCCAAGTGGTGAACAGTGAAAGAAAAAAAAGGGTTTAATGAGATACTGAGAAAGGATTTTAATGTTATAGCATTATAAGATTGAATCTTGAAGGTTTTAATATATATTGTGAAAAGTGGGGGAAATGTGATGTATGCATTGTAATTCAAAGCAATATAAACCTCTAATGCTGAAGTAGAATTAATCAGCTGGCTTATTAATAAGATGAAATCATTGACTCCTAGGGTCCAAATGGACCTTCAGTGTCATGGAGTTTAGTTCATTCCCCCATTAGAGGAATCAGTTGGGTGTCATCTCTCACAGAGAACCAGTCTCTGCTATGCAGTTTTCTGCACACGTAACAGATCTGTTCTTTCGTTTGATCCGCACAGCACCTGGTATCATTGTCTCCTTGGTAACGAGAGTGGCTCCCGGTGGAGTATTATTTCCTATCTCTCCTTAAATTCGTTGAGTAACAGAGAGCTTTTGCTTCTGCAAGACAAGTTGGATGATGTTTCTGAGGGCAGAGTCCTTGTCTGACAGCCCTGAATTGTCTCCTGTGGCTTTGTGGGGCTACTTTATACCTCCAGCCGTCACACTGCAATTTTCACTTCCGGCCGCTGGTGCTCCTCTCGACACTGCCGTGAACCACGGGCATCTTCATTTCTCCAAATCAGACACCCTCAATTCTCTCAGCCACTTTTTTCTAAGTATACTCTGACATATCACTGTATCTTCTAAAGTTTTCACCCCCCCCCCCCAGTGGACATAAGAGCTCTTGTTAATGGACATCTCTTAATAGATTTGAAGATAGAGTTAAGTCTTTTAGCAGTTGTCTTTCTCTGTTAGGTCATCTGTAACTGCTGAAAACTAGATTTTTCCCTCCCTTGTAACAGTAACATTTCTTTTAAACCAAAGCATGCGGTGTTGTATTTGTTGTTGAACCTGTCAAATGATGGCTGCCTTGAGCGGGGTGGGTTTTCCCTCACTGAGGTGTTTGCCCCAGGCTGGATAATCTCTTGTGGGAGATACAGGACAATTATTGCTGTGGGAGCTGCACATACCCTTTCAAACCTTAGAAATACTTCTACTGTATATACTATATCCATCTGATTGATGTGAGCTCATTATTCTGATAAATCGAAAAGACTTTGGAACCCCTTCCTGCCCACCTTGCTTTTAGTACTTTAGGTTTCTTCTTCAGCTTCTCCATTTTTTTCAAGTACTGAATAGAACAGATTCAGGAAAAAGGACTCAGATGTGGTCCTGGAGACTTCCATCCAAGTGGGTCTCAATTCATAAACTTACAGCTAAGAATCCACCTACTTGTCCTACCTCCGATCCATGTTTCTTGATCTCAAAGCTCCACCCAAAAGTCCTTGTGAAATTTCTGTTCCAAACCCAGATATGACACGTTCATCCGTCCAACTTTGCAGAGAAATACTTATTCTGGGCAAGGCAGAAGCTCCTAAACCACCAGTCAAATAAGAGTACTAAAGAAAGAATGAAACTTGGTTGATTTTCTGCCACCAGTTCAAAGTGAGCCCATACTGGTTTCTGATTTATAATTATGTGCAAGATTTCATAACTTTGTACTCAAAGTGAAATGCACACTAGCTCTGTAGGGATTCAGGTTGGCTTGCTTTGCTTTTAATAAATATCTTCTTAGCCTTACCTTTGCTTCAGGCATATTGAGTAAGTTATTTGTGTGTGACCAGTAATAATGAATGTGAAGTATGAGATTATAACCGATGACTTATGAGAACTACACACGCAATGGGAGGTGAGCAAGGGGCAACAAGACACTTCCTTTGAGAAAGTCACGTTAATTCTGCCTTTAACTTGATCTTTTGTACTTTCTTAGTAAATGATCAGTCATCTGTTTAGGACATAGATATAAAGTAAATTAAACATATCTGTAGAAGTGTGGAAGAGGTTCATTCTCTACATAGTCATAAAGAATTTAGAATAAAACAAGAAATGCTGGAGTACCTTCTTAAACTGAAAAATAACTTAGTCTAATGAATGTGCATTTTAGATAATAACATGGAAGTTTGGCCAAATATTTTTAAATGCCTACTAACACTTCCCTGTGGCAAATTGTTTAAGGCATATTCAATAGAAGGAAAAAATATATTTCGACCATCACATTTACCCTACTGTCAGCAAGTATAATAATTATTCCTATTCACTAGTCTGAATTGTATGTCTCCTCTGCATGAAGCCGTGTACAGTGTATTTAAATGAATTGCACTGTGTTGAAATTAAAGGTCGTTTAAATCTGTATGATATGTAACTATTATGTACAATGAATTTCTCTGATTTTAAGAATTGTACTGCTTGTCAAATGATCTAAATAGAAATCTTAGAAGATAATGGTTTTACAAATATGATATTACATTTATAATTCTCTTTATTTTCCCAAAATGTGTGCCATCATATTTTCTTTAAATAAAATGCATTGCAAGGAAGTAACACTCAGGCACCACTGATTTTTCCAGCCACTAGATGGCGCACAGCAACCAGATGTTGGGTCTCGCTTAAGCGGGTCCAGAAATCAGCTGGAACCCTCTAGGGGTACATTTGAAATGGTATGATTATCCCTGTTCTGCAAAATACTATTATTCAATGATGAACAAAGAAATGGCTAGATAAAGACTTAAAACTAGGGTTTTTTAAAAAAATAAGTATTAATCATTTCAACATTTAGTTTAAAATGAATCTTCATTTGAAAATTTCAACTTGGTATCCTGGTCTCTAATAAGTTTTCCAGGCTTGTTTAGTCAATCTTGCCTCATAGTTATCTGAATTCATATGAACACTCCACACCTAAATTTTAAAAAGTAGTGAACACAAGGCAGTCACATTTCTTATCTGACGGTAGCAAAAGTAATTTGTATCTAAATTTTACACATCAAGGAAGGTAACTCATACGGATACTTTAAAAATACTAATCAATTTTTATTTAAAAGTCCGTCATTATTTAAAGTATTTAAATATGTCCTTCCTTACCTTTACAAATGAAGGAAATGTTATATTAGTTAGCCCTTCCCTTGGGGAATAAAGCCTTTGTAATTAATATCATGTGCTGGCACTCCACTCCAGTACTCATGCCTGGAAAATGCCATGGATGGAGGAGCCTGGTAGGCTGTAGTCCATGGGACCGAGAAGAGTCGGACACGACTGAGCAACATCCCTTTCATTTTTCACTTTCATGCATTGGAGAAGGAAATGGTGACCCACTCCGGCATCCTTGCCTAGAGAATCCCAGGGACGGGGGAGCCTGGTGGGCTGGCGTCTATGGGGTCGCACAGAGTCGGACACGACTGAGGCGCCTCAGCAGCTGTAATTTCATGTCATGGGGTTGCACAGAGTCAGACACGACTGAAGCGACTCAGCAGCTGTAATTTCATGTCATGGGATTGCACAGAGTTGGACATGACTGAGGCGCCTCAGCAGCTGTAATTTCATGTCATGGGGTCGCACAGAGTCGGACACGACTGAGGCGACTTGCACTTACTTTACTTTCACTTTTTTTCAATGACTGATGCGTTGGCTCCCCAGATGGTGCTAGTAGTAAAGAACTCACCTGCTCATGCAGGAGACATAAGAGACACAGGTTCAGTCCCTGGGTCGGGAAGATCCCCTGGAGGAGGGCATGGCAACCCACTCCAGTATGCTTGCCTGGAGAATCCCCATGGACAGAGGAGCCTGGTGGGCTATAGTCCATAGGGTCCCAAAGAGTCGGATACTGAAGCGACTTAGCACAGCACAATGCCTGTGCATGCAGTATACTGCAGATAGATAGTGCATATAGATGGTGAAGGACAGGGAAGCCTGGTATGTTGCAGTCAGTGGGGTTGCAAAGAATCGGATATGACTAGCTACTGAACAACAGCAGCAACAAAAATGACTGCACACACGTGCATGCGCTGCGATCAGAAATGCTCGTAGATTCCATGCCTCTTCACTTTTTACTTGCCGCGCCCCTTCTCGTTGCTATTCCTCTGCTTCTTGATTCCAACTTGGCATCCTATTTTATTGGATGAGATTTTGAAATGACTTGATAATATCCTACACAGAAAATCATGAGCCGTGTGCCAGCAGTGCATCTTGATGGCCTTTTGTTCACTAGTCTTGGGGTTGCTAGGTCTTACCTTCAGGCGGTGGGGTGCTGCTTATATGTTCACATCCATCGTCATTATTTAAATAACTCACTCCATGTAAAGCTCCACTTCAGACCCTCTGTCTAGATTCATTGTTAGATAAAGCATAAGGCTTAATGATGCCGAGATAATGAATCTCTTAAGGACAGACTGACATTTTTCAACAAAAAAATCCTCTCTGAATAAGTTGTTTGCACATCTTAGCCGAAGACCTCGCAAGTATGCACCATATTGGTAACTGCAAAGAAATAGGAAACTATCATAGAAATAGCACTAAATTTGAAGTCAGTAAACAGAAGATTATCTTTGGCCCCTAACTGGTCGGTGAGCTTAGACAAGCTACTTAACTCAGTGAGGTTTTCTAATAGAAAACTCGCAGGTTTTCTATTTTTTTTAATTGTGAACGTAAATATAGCAAGTTGTGGCATAACTACCATGTGTGTGCATGCTAAGTCACTTCAGTCGTGCCTGAGTCTTTGTGACCCCATGGACTGTAGCCTATCAGGCTTCTCTGCCCATCATCTTTCCCAGGCAAGAATACTGGAGTGGGTTGCTATGCCCTCCTCCAGAGGATCTTCTGACCCAGGAATTGAACCTGTGTCTGTTAGGTTTCCTGCATCGGCAGGTGGGTTCTTTACCACTAGTGCCACTGCATGCCCAGTCAATGCAGTGAAGGTGAACGTCGCCCAGTCGTGTCTGACTCTTTGCCACCCCATGGACTGTAGCCTGCCAGGCTCTTCTGTCCATGGAATTCTCCAGGTCAGAATACTGGAGTGGGTAGCTGTTCCCTTCTACAGGGGCTCTTTCCAACCCAGGGACCGAACCCAAGTCTTTCATGTTGCAGGCAGCTTCTTTACCATCTGAGCCACCAGGGAAGCCCCAGTAAATGCAGGGACGAAGACATTATAGGGACCCAGTCATTATTTGTTGAGTTGAACTTATGTATGTCTTGTACTGATACAGATATATGTTATTAATGGGAGCAATAGGTTCAAGGCAAAAAGATGTTTGGATAATTTAGTGTATTCTTATCACAATCAACTGTTTGCTCCAGACTCTACTAATTTAAAATTTATATAATGCAGAAAAAATTGGGGTAAAACTAACAAACAAACCAGTCTCCGAACATGCTCTACCGTACAGAGCTCACTGCACATTCTTCCCCTCTTCCTGAAATGGCCTGCCTGGGTGCCTCCATTTTTTTCTTCTCGAGTTGGTAAACCTCTGTTTATTTTTGGAAACTGCCTCAGTGTCTCCTTGTCTGTTAGACTCTCTGACCACCCTCCTTCGCTCGGCAGGTAGAATTCCATTGTCTCTACTCTGGAGCTCTTGGACGTGTCCCTTGTCACAGCAGCAGTGGGCAGAGAGGGGCCATGTGGGAAACAGTGGAGCAGTCGAGAGAGCAGGGCATGGCATCTGCTTGGACGTGAGGGCAGGGTTCAGGGAGACTTTGAGGACATCTGGAGTGCGTGGTTAGCAGGAAGGAATGCTGAAAGCAGACACGAGACCAGTGGTGAGAGAGAGCCAATATCTCCTAAGGACCTGCAGGGTCAGGCTCAAGAGCTCTGCTAGTGCTTCCCATAATTTAATCGCATCTGTAAGTCCTTGGAAAGGTCAGAGCAGCAGTCCCCAACCTTTGGAGCACTAGGGACTGGTTTTGTGGAAGACAATTTTTCCACGGACCGGGGAAGGAAGGGTTGTTTCAGGATGATTCAAGCCCATTACATTTATCATGCACTTTATTTCTGTTGATATTACATCAGCTTCACTTCAGATCACCAGGCACAAGATCCTAGGGGTCGGGGAAAGCTGGGTTAAGGCGCTCTTTGCTGTCATGGAGTAGACAAGGAGAGGAGCTGAAAGGCAGACTTTGGTTTCTCTAGAACCCGTCATTCTAGTTTTCTAGAACCAGTTTTTTCTAGTTTGTGTTGTTTTCATTATACCTATCTACGACAGGTTTGCTAGTAACCTACCAGTCTCTCCCAGCGGGGCCATACTCCATGCAGGTCTTGCCAGTGGCCCCTGCCTGTTTAGAGTTGGTCATTAAGGTGCTTGGAAGTATTAAGATAGCAGGGGATGTTAAAGGGCCAGTTTTTAAGTTTTCTGTGTATTTATCTATGGCTGCACTGGGTCTTCGTTGCTAACATGTGCTTTCTCCAGTTGCAGTGCTCAGACTTCTAATCGTGGTAGCTTCTCGTTGCAGAGCATGAGCTCTAGAGCACCCGGGCTCCGTAGCTGTGAGGCACGGGGTTAGTTGCCCCACAGCGTGCAAATCCTCCTGTACCAGGGATCGAACCCATGTCCTTTGCATTGGCACATGTATTCTTAACTACTGTACCACTAGGGAAGTCCTGAAATGGTCTATTTTTAAAGTTTTTCATCATTAATGTGAACTGGTCTTGTTTTTCGGCCAAGCTTCACAGCTTGCAGGATCTTAGTTCCCTAACCAAGGATTGAAACCCAGGCCCCCTGCAGTGGAAGCATGGAGTTCTAACCACTGGACCACCAGGGAATTTCCACTCTTTCTCTAGTGTCAGCTTAAGTTTCTGAAGTTGTTAGAAAGCCTGTGAGAAAACAAGGACCAGCAGCATCAATAATTAAATGAAAAGAGCAGCTCTTGAGTGATTGCTCTGCACATAGCTCTCTGAATATTAATGGGTGCAGCTTAAAGATGAAGATAGCAAGGGGTTTGAAATCTGGTAGTGGAGCCATATCTGCAGAGATCTGGATCAGTAACGTAAATATTATAAAAATATTTGCTTGTTTTCATGTATGAAAGAGTTATTTTAATCTGTTCTACAGAGTTACTACTTAGAAACACATTGAAAATAGAATCTGTTACTGCTTCCACTTTTTCCCCATCTGTTTGCCATGANGACACGACTGAGGCGCCTCAGCAGCTGTAATTTCATGTCATGGGGTTGCACAGAGTCAGACACGACTGAAGCGACTCAGCAGCTGTAATTTCATGTCATGGGATTGCACAGAGTTGGACATGACTGAGGCGCCTCAGCAGCTGTAATTTCATGTCATGGGGTCGCACAGAGTCGGACACGACTGAGGCGACTTGCACTTACTTTACTTTCACTTTTTTTCAATGACTGATGCGTTGGCTCCCCAGATGGTGCTAGTAGTAAAGAACTCACCTGCTCATGCAGGAGACATAAGAGACACAGGTTCAGTCCCTGGGTCGGGAAGATCCCCTGGAGGAGGGCATGGCAACCCACTCCAGTATGCTTGCCTGGAGAATCCCCATGGACAGAGGAGCCTGGTGGGCTATAGTCCATAGGGTCCCAAAGAGTCGGATACTGAAGCGACTTAGCACAGCACAATGCCTGTGCATGCAGTATACTGCAGATAGATAGTGCATATAGATGGTGAAGGACAGGGAAGCCTGGTATGTTGCAGTCAGTGGGGTTGCAAAGAATCGGATATGACTAGCTACTGAACAACAGCAGCAACAAAAATGACTGCACACACGTGCATGCGCTGCGATCAGAAATGCTCGTAGATTCCATGCCTCTTCACTTTTTACTTGCCGCGCCCCTTCTCGTTGCTATTCCTCTGCTTCTTGATTCCAACTTGGCATCCTATTTTATTGGATGAGATTTTGAAATGACTTGATAATATCCTACACAGAAAATCATGAGCCGTGTGCCAGCAGTGCATCTTGATGGCCTTTTGTTCACTAGTCTTGGGGTTGCTAGGTCTTACCTTCAGGCGGTGGGGTGCTGCTTATATGTTCACATCCATCGTCATTATTTAAATAACTCACTCCATGTAAAGCTCCACTTCAGACCCTCTGTCTAGATTCATTGTTAGATAAAGCATAAGGCTTAATGATGCCGAGATAATGAATCTCTTAAGGACAGACTGACATTTTTCAACAAAAAAATCCTCTCTGAATAAGTTGTTTGCACATCTTAGCCGAAGACCTCGCAAGTATGCACCATATTGGTAACTGCAAAGAAATAGGAAACTATCATAGAAATAGCACTAAATTTGAAGTCAGTAAACAGAAGATTATCTTTGGCCCCTAACTGGTCGGTGAGCTTAGACAAGCTACTTAACTCAGTGAGGTTTTCTAATAGAAAACTCGCAGGTTTTCTATTTTTTTTAATTGTGAACGTAAATATAGCAAGTTGTGGCATAACTACCATGTGTGTGCATGCTAAGTCACTTCAGTCGTGCCTGAGTCTTTGTGACCCCATGGACTGTAGCCTATCAGGCTTCTCTGCCCATCATCTTTCCCAGGCAAGAATACTGGAGTGGGTTGCTATGCCCTCCTCCAGAGGATCTTCTGACCCAGGAATTGAACCTGTGTCTGTTAGGTTTCCTGCATCGGCAGGTGGGTTCTTTACCACTAGTGCCACTGCATGCCCAGTCAATGCAGTGAAGGTGAACGTCGCCCAGTCGTGTCTGACTCTTTGCCACCCCATGGACTGTAGCCTGCCAGGCTCTTCTGTCCATGGAATTCTCCAGGTCAGAATACTGGAGTGGGTAGCTGTTCCCTTCTACAGGGGCTCTTTCCAACCCAGGGACCGAACCCAAGTCTTTCATGTTGCAGGCAGCCTCTTTACCATCTGAGCCACCAGGGAAGCCCCAGTAAATGCAGGGACGAAGACATTATAGGGACCCAGTCATTATTTGTTGAGTTGAACTTATGTATGTCTTGTACTGATACAGATATATGTTATTAATGGGAGCAATAGGTTCAAGGCAAAAAGATGTTTGGATAATTTAGTGTATTCTTATCACAATCAACTGTTTGCTCCAGACTCTACTAATTTAAAATTTATATAATGCAGAAAAAATTGGGGTAAAACTAACAAACAAACCAGTCTCCGAACATGCTCTACCGTACAGAGCTCACTGCACATTCTTCCCCTCTTCCTGAAATGGCCTGCCTGGGTGCCTCCATTTTTTTCTTCTCGAGTTGGTAAACCTCTGTTTATTTTTGGAAACTGCCTCAGTGTCTCCTTGTCTGTTAGACTCTCTGACCACCCTCCTTCGCTCGGCAGGTAGAATTCCATTGTCTCTACTCTGGAGCTCTTGGACGTGTCCCTTGTCACAGCAGCAGTGGGCAGAGAGGGGCCATGTGGGAAACAGTGGAGCAGTCGAGAGAGCAGGGCATGGCATCTGCTTGGACGTGAGGGCAGGGTTCAGGGAGACTTTGAGGACATCTGGAGTGCGTGGTTAGCAGGAAGGAATGCTGAAAGCAGACACGAGACCAGTGGTGAGAGAGAGCCAATATCTCCTAAGGACCTGCAGGGTCAGGCTCAAGAGCTCTGCTAGTGCTTCCCATAATTTAATCGCATCTGTAAGTCCTTGGAAAGGTCAGAGCAGCAGTCCCCAACCTTTGGAGCACTAGGGACTGGTTTTGTGGAAGACAATTTTTCCACGGACCGGGGAAGGAAGGGTTGTTTCAGGATGATTCAAGCCCATTACATTTATCATGCACTTTATTTCTGTTGATATTACATCAGCTTCACTTCAGATCACCAGGCACAAGATCCTAGGGGTCGGGGAAAGCTGGGTTAAGGCGCTCTTTGCTGTCATGGAGTAGACAAGGAGAGGAGCTGAAAGGCAGACTTTGGTTTCTCTAGAACCCGTCATTCTAGTTTTCTAGAACCAGTTTTTTCTAGTTTGTGTTGTTTTCATTATACCTATCTACGACAGGTTTGCTAGTAACCTACCAGTCTCTCCCAGCGGGGCCATACTCCATGCAGGTCTTGCCAGTGGCCCCTGCCTGTTTAGAGTTGGTCATTAAGGTGCTTGGAAGTATTAAGATAGCAGGGGATGTTAAAGGGCCAGTTTTTAAGTTTTCTGTGTATTTATCTATGGCTGCACTGGGTCTTCGTTGCTAACATGTGCTTTCTCCAGTTGCAGTGCTCAGACTTCTAATCGTGGTAGCTTCTCGTTGCAGAGCATGAGCTCTAGAGCACCCGGGCTCCGTAGCTGTGAGGCACGGGGTTAGTTGCCCCACAGCGTGCAAATCCTCCTGTACCAGGGATCGAACCCATGTCCTTTGCATTGGCACATGTATTCTTAACTACTGTACCACTAGGGAAGTCCTGAAATGGTCTATTTTTAAAGTTTTTCATCATTAATGTGAACTGGTCTTGTTTTTCGGCCAAGCTTCACAGCTTGCAGGATCTTAGTTCCCTAACCAAGGATTGAAACCCAGGCCCCCTGCAGTGGAAGCATGGAGTTCTAACCACTGGACCACCAGGGAATTTCCACTCTTTCTCTAGTGTCAGCTTAAGTTTCTGAAGTTGTTAGAAAGCCTGTGAGAAAACAAGGACCAGCAGCATCAATAATTAAATGAAAAGAGCAGCTCTTGAGTGATTGCTCTGCACATAGCTCTCTGAATATTAATGGGTGCAGCTTAAAGATGAAGATAGCAAGGGGTTTGAAATCTGGTAGTGGAGCCATATCTGCAGAGATCTGGATCAGTAACGTAAATATTATAAAAATATTTGCTTGTTTTCATGTATGAAAGAGTTATTTTAATCTGTTCTACAGAGTTACTACTTAGAAACACATTGAAAATAGAATCTGTTACTGCTTCCACTTTTTCCCCATCTGTTTGCCATGAGGTGATGGGATCGGATGCCGTGATCTTGATGTCTAGTCACTCAGTGGTGTCCACCTCCTGCAACCCCATGGACTGGAGCCCGCCAGGCTCCTCGGTCCATAGGATTTCCCAGGCAAGAATACGGGAGTGGGTTGCCATTTTCTCTTCCCAGGGTATCTTCCCAACCCAGGGATCGAAACCACATCTCCTGCATTGCAAGCAGATTCTTTACCACTGAGCCACCATGCCGTGATTTTAGTTTCTTAATGTTGAGTTTTAAGCCAGCTTTTTCACTCTCCTCTTCCACCCTCATCAAGAGGCTCTTCAGGTCCTCTTCACTTTCTGAAATTAGAGTGGTGTCAGGGAACATTTGATGGGAAAGCCCTGAGTGAGCTTGATGTGGGTTGCTGTAGCAGCAGTGAAGGAGTCTTTGGTCCCAACTGCAAGGCTGCGGCAACCATCACCTACCCATGGGAACCTGCAGGAAAGGGCCAGCTCTAAAAGGAAGCTGAAAAATCAGATCAGTAACAAAATGTTTTGAAAGTATTTACTTATTTTCATTTATGAAGGAGTTATTTTATTTTTTAATCTGAATTTATTTAGTTTAATTGGAGGCTAATTAGTTTACAGTATTGTATTGGTTTTGCTGTACATCAACATGAATCCACCACTGTTCTAGAAAGTTACTACCTAGAAACACAGTGAACCTAACATTTACAGTTGTCTGGATATAAGTATGAATGCTGTTCACATCTGTTTCAGTTTTGATTTTAAAGTTTTACCTTATTTAAAAACTAAAGTCATCTTTTTCATATATTTAGAAAAGTAAAGACTTCTAAGGCAGTCTATCAATTATTACCCAGTTGAATAAGCTGCTTGCTAAGTGAGTTTGTTTTTTGTTTTTTGTTAGCACACAGATCATCAGTGACAATAAAAAGTTAAAAATACTTTGGGATCTGATCACCATGCTCCTCATTTTCCTTGCTCTGCTTTTGGGTTTATTTTGTCCATTCAGCTATCAAAAGTGTGTTGTAAGGAGTGAGATAATAATATCCCCAGTCCTGTTCTTTCTCATGTCCTGCTGAGTAACTAGATTATGCTTCCTGGCTTAATTTGGCTGAATGATAAAATTAACTACTACTAATACAAAATTTGTGGCTTTAGTGGAACTATTAAGGAACTGTATTTTTGTAGAAAATATAGTTACCATTAAAGAGTTTATTAAAATATTTATGTATAAGGCTTAAGATAAATTCAGTAAAAGCCCTTTATCACTAAGAATAAAAAGAATTATAAAGTAAATACATTGCTTAAAGATTAAAATAACTGATGTTCATTTGAAAAAAAAATAGACTCAGTCACAGATGTTGCTAATTTTAACATCACATATCATGTTACTAAATTTTAAAAATTTTTTAAATGAGATATTTATGTGTAGACTAGACCTTTAAATGACACTTACTACAAATAAAGTCCCCTGTTATTTTCCCTTTCAAAAATATATAGTCTAGGGACTTCCTTTGGGGAAGGCAATGGCACCCCACCCCAGTACTCTTGCCTGGAAAATCCAATGGACGGAGGAGCCTGGTGGGCTGCAGTCCATGGGGTCGCTAACAGTCGGACAGACTGAGCGACTTCACTTTCACTTTTCTCTTTCATGCATTGGAGAAGGAAATGGCAACCCACTCCAGTATTCTTGCCTGGAGAATCCCAGGGATGGGGGAGCCTGGTGGGCTGCCGTCTGTGGGGTCACACAGAGTCGGGCACGACTGAAGTGACTTAGCAGCAGCAGCAGGGACTTCCTTGGTGGTCCAGTGATTAGAATCCACCTTGCAACACAGTGAACACAGATTTAGTCCCTGGTCAGGGAACCAAGATCTCATAGGCTGAGGGGCAATTAAGCCCGCTTGCTACAAACTACAGAGCCTGTGCGCTACAACTCAGATCTTTCATGGCCACATAAATAAGTAAATGTTTAAAAAACAAACAAAAATATATTCTACTTAATTGGAATGGGAAAGGGTTGTAGAAGGGGTAAAGTGCAATCAGTAAGCTCTTTGTTTCACAAAGTGGATTGCTCTTCTATTCACTCTTGTATGTTAAACTTCAAGAGCACAGGAGGCATTTGAATTCAAGCTGTTTCATTCATTTGATCAACAAGCATCTGTTTGCACAAAGCAGAATAGTGTAGAAAAGGCACCCTCAATACTGCACTACTGGGCGTGATGGACAGGCAGGAAACCTGTTGTTACTATGGGATGGGATGTAAGGAGGGTTTAATTATAGGCGTGCCCAGGGTGCCAAGGAGTGGTGTGATCACACTGTTTCTGAAAGTTTCCTTACAATACAGACAATAAACTGGAGGGAGCAAGACACAAGACAGGGAAACAGACCAGTAGAAGTTGGTACTCATGAAAGGTTGTGCGTGCATGCTCAGTCGTGTCTAACTCTTTGCAGCCCCTTCAGAGGATCTTCCTGATCCAGGGATTGAACCCATGGCTCCTGAGGCTACTGGATTGGCATCTTTACTACTGAGCCATCTGGGAAGCCCACTGAAAGGTGGGGAGACTCTAAAAAGAGGCAGACCATCTTCGTGGAGATAAACTGGAGAGGGCGTTTTGAAGGCAGAACTGACAGATATAATGATAATCGGGTTGGGGCAGGTAGAGAATAACAGATAGGAAAGAGTCCAAGAAATCTCTCCAGCTGGAGAGATGTATGACCTGATACCTGAGGAGGTAGGGTTGTCTTGTTTCCAGATACTAAAACAGAAGGAAGAACAGGCCTTGTCTAAGTGGTAGATGCTGAATAACACCTTGGTCACGTGGAAGCTGATTTCTGGCTGCTGAGTGAAAATGTCGTCTCCCCTGCCATGGTGCTTGGGAGAGAGACTGAGATGTCATACTTGGGAATCTTTGCCTTAGAAGTTATGGGAGCAGCCATGGGTACCAAGGAGAGTCTCTGCAGGTGAGGAGTCAAAGCCTGAATCTCAATGAACATTTATGTGACAAGTAAAGGGAGGTGTCTGAGAAGAAGCTGAGGAAGAGACAACCAGGAACAGGAAGATCAATACTCTTACTACCTGGAAATACGGGCTTCCCAGGTGGCGCTAGTGGTGATGAACCTGGCTGCCACTGCAGGAGACATAAGAGACATGGGTTCGATCCCTGGGTTGGGAAGTTCCCCTGGAGGAGGTCCTGGCATACTCACTCCACTAGTCTTGCTGGAGAATCCCATGAATAGAGGAGCTTGACTGGCTATGATCCAAAGGATCACAAAGGGTCAGACAGACATGGCACCTGGAAATATAAACTCAGAACAGCCAAATAAAGAATTACCCTTAGACCTTGAACTTTTGCTTTCACTGTAGTACATGTTTATTACAGGATATTTTTCACTTCCCTTGTATTTTATTTCTAGGTGCAGGGGGCTAGGCTCTTGTGGGTTAACATATTGTCTCTCCTATCAGTAGTAATTCATATTCTCTCAGTCTGCTTGGCCAGGTCTGACTGGATATTCTGGATTATGAAAGCAGCGATTTAAGGTTGGCATGGATTATAGGAAAATGGTTAAGACTGTGACCTTGGGTGTCAAATCGTGGGTTCAAATTCCACCTCCACCTGCTACGTACTAACTCTGGATGAAGGGAGGTTGCTTATAGCAACTTTATGAGGAAGTTAAGAGTCAACATTAAATAAGTTCAGATCCATACAGCTCTTAGGACCAAGTGGGATACATGGAAAATACTATCTACTGTAGCAAAGATTATACTTATCAAAGAAATTCATTATAGAATTGTATGGAAAAGAAAGAAGAGGCCCACTTGTTTACACATAATGAAACAGAAAGTCAATTAATTCAGTCCAGACAGTTCTTGGGGAGGATGCTAAAATACTAGTCACTTGTCTGAACTGACAAGACCAAATGAATCAAACAAATTATAGAATAGTTTGGTCTGTTTGGCCTATAAAGAAGTTTTATACTTATAATATTAGGAAAAATCAGTATCAGGATTGGCATCCATTTACTTGCAAATCTTAATTCCTTCCTGAAAACTAACAAATGGCCTTTATTTTTAGCTTCATGTTATTTTTATTTCTTGGCAGAATCAGAAAAACCTTGAATTTCATAACTGTAGAATTCAGTATCCTTCACTGAGCACCTCTCATTTGCTGGGCACATGGCATGTATATTTCTAAGTTCACAACTGGAAGAGTATTCCCACTTTATAGACCAGCAGGGTGGGGTTGGGTGGAGATGGAGTTTCAGAAAGCTTCACTCTCTAGCCTGAGATCCAGTCATAGATTGGCGACTGAGCCTTATTGGACCATGCATTCCGCTGGACCATGCATTCCGAGTATCAGTCACTCAGTCATGTCCAACTCTTTGCGACCCCGTGTACTGTAGCAAGCCAGGTTCCTCTGTCCATGGAATTTTCCGGCAAGAATACTGCAGTGGGTAAGCATTCCCTTCTCCGGGGTATCTTCCTGACCCAAGGATCAAACCCGGGTCTCCTGCATTGCAGGCAGATTCTTTACCATCTGATCCATGAGAGAAGCCCGGGCGTTTAAAGCCCGTGCTATTTTCTGCCTCTTTGACACCAGTGAGAAGGCAGGCTGCCTCGTCTACCCCTGGACAAGGCAAGGGCCTGTACTCTCAGCTCTGGGTTTCTGTTTCCTCGTTTTCAAAGTCCCTGATTGCCTTCCAGATCTAAGATTCGGTGCACTCTTATGAACTAATGTGACAGAAACCAGAAGACAAGATAGGAATCTTGATTCTGGTGTTTTTTCCCCCTCATATGCAAATACCATTCCTCAAGTGAAACCGATTGTCACAGCAAGTATGTTGAGTCTTGAGTGTAATGAAGCTCATTTGTCAGTGTCTGGGGCCCCCTGACTTTATAAAAGTTAAAGAGGGACACATTTCAGAAATGCACTTCAGCACTGAAGAAAATGCCTATGTTTCCTGTGGGAGAAGGTGGTTTGTTTTGTTTTTTGGTTGCTTGAGAAAATAATAGAGAAAAGCTGATGTGAGGACCTGGGCGTTTTGTTTGACCAGGGGTTTGGCAAACTGCACATTCCTTTTCTGGTGTTGCTCACACGTCATTTTAATATGAAAAGGCACCTGTCTTTTGTCTCAGGACACATTTACCTTTCAGCATTTCAGATGGTGAAATGGGAGGTACCCGAAAAAGTTATTTTTGTTTTATGGGTTTTGGGAATCCATTCAATACCTGGTGTTTTCTTAGACTTTATTATGCCTTCTGCTGGGTAAATGTCATGGAAATGTATTGAGTGACTCTTAAGCCTTTTCTTTAGCCAAAACTGAAAGAGACAGCAGTTCTCATAATAAGTCAGTTTGTTGACTGTTCCAAGAAAAAAAAAGCCCTGATGAGAGTTCTCATTTTCCCAGGATACTTAATTAGAATATTATTTAAATAATCTTTGTGAATATAGGTGTATAAACACACACACACAGAGGCCATCATGGATATAAAATTGTATTAACTTGAACCACCAATGTAGAATTAAGAGTGTTTTCCAACAGAAATTAACAGACCCTCTTTCTTGGTATGTTCTCTTTTTAATCTTTTCAGGACCCTTTAAAGAAATTGGAGGGCTTGTTATTAGCTTTGGTTAACATTTTCCTTTTTCAGAGATTTTCATAGTTTAGATCAGTTTTTACAAAGAACTGAAAGAGGACAGGTTATGCTGAAAAATGGTCAAAAGGTAGAAATGGCTTATGGGTTGGTCATGGGACTTAGAGACCTTCACTTCGGAATCGAAAGCCTAAAATAATAACTGCACCCCAGGTGCAGTGTTTAGCGTAGCGTTACCCATCTTGTTTCTTTGATTGTTCTTACACTTTAGCAACTTGATGTCTGGACTTTAAAACAAATCACTAAGACTTATTGATGAAGACATATAACACACCATTTCCTATCGTTTTATTACTCCATAGGATTAATACAGGCAATAAAAATCAAAGGTGATCTGATGGTGGAAGCAAAACTTCTGATAATTTTGAAAAAATATTTAAATACATTTTCAAAGACTTTGCTCCT
>SJYX01008793.1:200683-244398 GCA_006410675.1 Oreotragus oreotragus | reverse complement strand
GGGGAAGGCAATGGCACCCCACCCCAGTACTCTTGCCTGGAAAATCCAATGGACGGAGGAGCCTGGTGGGCTGCAGTCCATGGGGTCGCTAACAGTCGGACAGACTGAGCGACTTCACTTTCACTTTTCTCTTTCATGCATTGGAGAAGGAAATGGCAACCCACTCCAGTATTCTTGCCTGGAGAATCCCAGGGATGGGGGAGCCTGGTGGGCTGCCGTCTGTGGGGTCACACAGAGTCGGGCACGACTGAAGTGACTTAGCAGCAGCAGCAGGGACTTCCTTGGTGGTCCAGTGATTAGAATCCACCTTGCAACACAGTGAACACAGATTTAGTCCCTGGTCAGGGAACCAAGATCTCATAGGCTGAGGGGCAATTAAGCCCGCTTGCTACAAACTACAGAGCCTGTGCGCTACAACTCAGATCTTTCATGGCCACATAAATAAGTAAATGTTTAAAAAACAAACAAAAATATATTCTACTTAATTGGAATGGGAAAGGGTTGTAGAAGGGGTAAAGTGCAATCAGTAAGCTCTTTGTTTCACAAAGTGGATTGCTCTTCTATTCACTCTTGTATGTTAAACTTCAAGAGCACAGGAGGCATTTGAATTCAAGCTGTTTCATTCATTTGATCAACAAGCATCTGTTTGCACAAAGCAGAATAGTGTAGAAAAGGCACCCTCAATACTGCACTACTGGGCGTGATGGACAGGCGGGAAACCTGTTGTTACTATGGGATGGGGTGTAAGGAGGGTTTAATTATAGGCGTGCCCAGGGTGCCAAGGAGTGGTGTGATCACACTGTTTCTGAAAGTTTCCTTACAATACAGACAATAAACTGGAGGGAGCAAGACACAAGACAGGGAAACAGACCAGTAGAAGTTGGTACTCATGAAAGGTTGTGCGTGCATGCTCAGTCGTGTCTAACTCTTTGCAGCCCCTTCAGAGGATCTTCCTGATCCAGGGATTGAACCCATGGCTCCTGAGGCTACTGGATTGGCATCTTTACTACTGAGCCATCTGGGAAGCCCACTGAAAGGTGGGGAGACTCTAAAAAGAGGCAGACCATCTTCGTGGAGATAAACTGGAGAGGGCGTTTTGAAGGCAGAACTGACAGATATAATGATAATCGGGTTGGGGCAGGTAGAGAATAACAGATAGGAAAGAGTCCAAGAAATCTCTCCAGCTGGAGAGATGT
Source organism: Oreotragus oreotragus (assembly GCA_006410675.1). Lineage (NCBI taxonomy): Eukaryota > Metazoa > Chordata > Mammalia > Artiodactyla > Bovidae > Oreotragus > Oreotragus oreotragus. Next base: position 243,202 of record SJYX01008793.1, on the reverse strand, counting down.
ATGACCTGATACCTGAGGAGGTAGGGTTGTCTTGTTTCCAGATACTAAAACAGAAGGAAGAACAGGCCTTGTCTAAGTGGTAGATGCTGAATAACACCTTGGTCACGTGGAAGCTGATTTCTGGCTGCTGAGTGAAAATGTCGTCTCCCCTGCCATGGTGCTTGGGAGAGAGACTGAGATGTCATACTTGGGAATCTTTGCCTTAGAAGTTATGGGAGCAGCCATGGGTACCAAGGAGAGTCTCTGCAGGTGAGGAGTCAAAGCCTGAATCTCAATGAACATTTATGTGACAAGTAAAGGGAGGTGTCTGAGAAGAAGCTGAGGAAGAGACAACCAGGAACAGGAAGATCAATACTCTTACTACCTGGAAATACGGGCTTCCCAGGTGGCGCTAGTGGTGATGAACCTGGCTGCCACTGCAGGAGACATAAGAGACATGGGTTCGATCCCTGGGTTGGGAAGTTCCCCTGGAGGAGGTCCTGGCATACTCACTCCACTAGTCTTGCTGGAGAATCCCATGGATAGAGGAGCTTGACTGGCTATGATCCAAAGGATCACAAAGGGTCAGACAGACATGGCACCTGGAAATATAAACTCAGAACAGCCAAATAAAGAATTACCCTTAGACCTTGAACTTTTGCTTTCACTGTAGTACATGTTTATTACAGGATATTTTTCACTTCCCTTGTATTTTATTTCTAGGTGCAGGGGGCTAGGCTCTTGTGGGTTAACATATTGTCTCTCCTATCAGTAGTAATTCATATTCTCTCAGTCTGCTTGGCCAGGTCTGACTGGATATTCTGGATTATGAAAGCAGCGATTTAAGGTTGGCATGGATTATAGGAAAATGGTTAAGACTGTGACCTTGGGTGTCAAATCGTGGGTTCAAATTCCACCTCCACCTGCTACGTACTAACTCTGGATGAAGGGAGGTTGCTTATAGCAACTTTATGAGGAAGTTAAGAGTCAACATTAAATAAGTTCAGATCCATACAGCTCTTAGGACCAAGTGGGATACATGGAAAATACTATCTACTGTAGCAAAGATTATACTTATCAAAGAAATTCATTATAGAATTGTATGGAAAAGAAAGAAGAGGCCCACTTGTTTACACATAATGAAACAGAAAGTCAATTAATTCAGTCCAGACAGTTCTTGGGGAGGATGCTAAAATACTAGTCACTTGTCTGAACTGACAAGACCAAATGAATCAAACAAATTATAGAATAGTTTGGTCTGTTTGGCCTATAAAGAAGTTTTATACTTATAATATTAGGAAAAATCAGTATCAGGATTGGCATCCATTTACTTGCAAATCTTAATTCCTTCCTGAAAACTAACAAATGGCCTTTATTTTTAGCTTCATGTTATTTTTATTTCTTGGCAGAATCAGAAAAACCTTGAATTTCATAACTGTAGAATTCAGTATCCTTCACTGAGCACCTCTCATTTGCTGGGCACATGGCATGTATATTTCTAAGTTCACAACTGGAAGAGTATTCCCACTTTATAGACCAGCAGGGTGGGGTTGGGTGGAGATGGAGTTTCAGAAAGCTTCACTCTCTAGCCTGAGATCCAGTCATAGATTGGCGACTGAGCCTTATTGGACCATGCATTCCGCTGGACCATGCATTCCGAGTATCAGTCACTCAGTCATGTCCAACTCTTTGCGACCCCGTGTACTGTAGCAAGCCAGGTTCCTCTGTCCATGGAATTTTCCGGCAAGAATACTGCAGTGGGTAAGCATTCCCTTCTCCGGGGTATCTTCCTGACCCAAGGATCAAACCCGGTCTCCTGCATTGCAGGCAGATTCTTTACCATCTGATCCATGAGAGAAGCCCGGGCGTTTAAAGCCCGTGCTACTTTCTGCCTCTTTGACACCAGTGAGAAGGCAGGCTGCCTCGTCTACCCCTGGACAAGGCAAGGGCCTGTGCTCTCAGCTCTGGGTTTCTGTTTCCTCGTTTTCAAAGTCCCTGATTGCCTTCCAGATCTAAGATTCGGTGCACTCTTATGAACTAATGTGACAGAAACCAGAAGACAAGATAGGAATCTTGATTCTGGTGTTTTTTCCCCCTCATATGCAAATACCATTCCTCAAGTGAAACCGATTGTCACAGCAAGTATGTTGAGTCTTGAGTGTAATGAAGCTCATTTGTCAGTGTCTGGGGCCCCCTGACTTTATAAAAGTTAAAGAGGGACACATTTCAGAAATGCACTTCAGCACTGAAGAAAATGCCTATGTTTCCTGTGGGAGAAGGTGGTTTGTTTTGTTTTTTGGTTGCTTGAGAAAATAATAGAGAAAAGCTGATGTGAGGACCTGGGCGTTTTGTTTGACCAGGGGTTTGGCAAACTGCACATTCCTTTTCTGGTGTTGCTCACACGTCATTTTAATATGAAAAGGCACCTGTCTTTTGTCTCAGGACACATTTACCTTTCAGCATTTCAGATGGTGAAATGGGAGGTACCCGAAAAAGTTATTTTTGTTTTATGGGTTTTGGGAATCCATTCAATACCTGGTGTTTTCTTAGACTTTATTATGCCTTCTGCTGGGTAAATGTCATGGAAATGTATTGAGTGACTCTTAAGCCTTTTCTTTAGCCAAAACTGAAAGAGACAGCAGTTCTCATAATAAGTCAGTTTGTTGACTGTTCCAAGAAAAAAAAAGCCCTGATGAGAGTTCTCATTTTCCCAGGATACTTAATTAGAATATTATTTAAATAATCTTTGTGAATATAGGTGTATAAACACACACACACAGAGGCCATCATGGATATAAAATTGTATTAACTTGAACCACCAATGTAGAATTAAGAGTGTTTTCCAACAGAAATTAACAGACCCTCTTTCTTGGTATGTTCTCTTTTTAATCTTTTCAGGACCCTTTAAAGAAATTGGAGGGCTTGTTATTAGCTTTGGTTAACATTTTCCTTTTTCAGAGATTTTCATAGTTTAGATCAGTTTTTACAAAGAACTGAAAGAGGACAGGTTATGCTGAAAAATGGTCAAAAGGTAGAAATGGCTTATGGGTTGGTCATGGGACTTAGAGACCTTCACTTCGGAATCGAAAGCCTAAAATAATAACTGCACCCCAGGTGCAGTGTTTAGCGTAGTGTTACCCATCTTGTTTCTTTGATTGTTCTTACACTTTAGCAACTTGATGTCTGGACTTTAAAACAAATCACTAAGACTTATTGATGAAGACATATAACACACCATTTCCTATCGTTTTATTACTCCATAGGATTAATACAGGCAATAAAAATCAAAGGTGATCTGATGGTGGAAGCAAAACTTCTGATAATTTTGAAAAAATATTTAAATACATTTTCAAAGACTTTGCTCCTGAGGATTTTAAGTGTATTTGTGGGTTAGACCAAAAAAAAAAAAAAAAAGATGGGCATGCTATTTTATTTTTAGCCTATTTCTAGGAAAAACAGTTTTGAATAACACATTTGCAGAATTCTGATTCAGATGAGTTTAAGGACAATTCACCATTCCTGAAGAAATTGCTAGAAATTCTGTTTCCTGTCACCACCATTCAGACTGCTGCAGAGCAGCTGTGCATCAGAGAAGCACAGGTCCTGGGAGATAGATGTCCAACTCCTATTATTGTCCAAATCAACCCTTTCCATAGGAAACTGTTCATGGAAAATTCATCTCTACTTCTGTCCCCACCACATTAGAGTGAGCGTTCTGTTTTCTGGTAAGACTTAAAGGAAAGAAGGGCAGATGGATGAAGGATTCTCTCCATTATATCTTTTCAGGACTCATTTATACATATTACAGTATATCTTACAACCTTCTTATCATCTTAATTAGTTTTTACTCACATTGTGAAGTTAGTTTCTTTTACTGTAATTTATTTATAAGATTGTACCCCTTAAATTGCTTCAACGCACAAGCATACACTATAACATGCAGTTTCAATACAAAGTCTAGTCCCTAGGCATCGTTTTTGTATCCATTTTTAAAACTTAACTAGTCCAGAGAGAGCATTGATTGATCTTTATTTATTTTTTAATATAAATTTATTTATTTTAATTGGAGGTTAATTACTTTACAATATTGTATTGATTTTGCCATACATCAACATGACATGTATAATATCAGTAAGAAATGAATCGCCAGTCCAGGTTCAATGCATGATACAGGATGCTTGGGGCTGGTGCACTGGGATCACCCAGAGGGATGGTACAGGGAGGGAGGTGGGAGCGGGGTTCAGAATGGGGAACACGTGTATACCCATGGCAGATTCATGTTGATCTTTATTTTTTAATGAAATGCTGGGCACTCAGCAGATACGACAGAAACCTAGGTCAGTCTTGAGCAAGGAGTAGAAGCCTGCTCTCTACCTGGTCCAAGCAGCCAACTTGTTCCCTTCACCCCAGAGCTCAGCCTCTAGTTGTGAAGAAAGATTTGAAGATCTTATTTTCTTTTTCTCCCCTCTTCTTTTTTCTAAGTATGGAGATTGAACACCCAAACTCTTGTTGTATTAATGAGGAAATGGGGATAAGAAATACTGTACAAGAAATTTTTCTGAATATTAAAAAGAAAATATACATTTTTGTAAGGAAAGTTTCAAGGAAAACTCATCTATTGCTCACATAATTGTTTACTATTTTCTGATACAGGTTCTCCCTGACCCTCCCCACCCCAGATGAGAATATTTACATTATTTTTTTTATGCATTCATTCACCACTTTATATTCTTCTCAGTGGTAAAGAATCCACCTGCCAATATAGGAGATGCGGGTTTGATCCCTGGGTCAGGAAGATCCCCTAGAGGAAATGGCAGCCCACTCCAGTATTCTTGTCTGAAAATTCCATGGACAGAGGAGCCTGCCGGGCTATAGTCTGTGGGGTTACAAAGAGTGGGATATGACACACCTGAGCACACATGCATTAACCACTTATCCCCTAACAATTTATAAGCTTGCATATTATTTTCATTGGTTTTATTCACGAAGTAGGGTTATATCTGCTTCTTAAATATTTTGGTGGCCTTGTCTTTCATGATCATTATTGTACCTGATTCCACCTCACAGAATACTTCCCAGAATTTGCACTAAGTTTCCTCTTCCATATTTGTGGGCCCACAGAAATCCTTGCCATAGTTGTTATTTTCTCTGCTTCTCCTTTAAAATGTCCACCTGAGCAATGATGCCGAACATCTGAGCTCCTGTCTTCTGATCCTTCCTTGCGTGTGTCTGTCTTTCCCGACTCGGTTAGAGTTATCAGTCCTCATCTTGCATCCTGGTCATGGCAGCACAACTCTATTGATGGAGCTGGCTGGGGCTCCATCACTGTCGAATCAGTGCTGTTTGGTTACCAGCTAAAATATACAGAGATGTTCCTGACCCCACTCATCCTCATAAGGAAGATTTAGTCACTATTGTGCTTTTATAATGAGCAGAAGAGATCCTGAAGACTTTTAAAACCCTGATGGAATTGGGTGAGGCTTTTTAGAGAATCACTCATTTCGTGAACCAGAACCTTCAGTTTAAAGCAATGGACATGAAATGTCAAGGGTGTTCATTACTGAGAGGACTGTTAGAATTTTAGTCAAGGATCCTGAGTTGAGAGTAAGTGATTATTTTATCACCAAAATATTCCCTCACCTACCCATCCCAGACTAGCAATGTATGTTATATTACCTGATTAAGTTAACATAATCAGAAAACCTGCCCCAAGCTGAGGTACCCTTCACTTACATCAAGGGTCAGCAAACTTCCTGTAGTAAACCTTTTAGATATTGCGGGTCATACCTTCTTATTGTGATACTCAATTTCACTGTCACTGAAAAACAGCCATAAACATATGCAAACAAATGAGTGAGACGGTGTTCCAATAAAAACTTATTCATGGACTCTAAAATTTGAATCTCATATGATTTTCACATGCCATGAAATAGCCCTCTTTTTTTTTTTCAGTGATGTAAAAGTGTGAAAATTGTTCTCAGCTTGCAAGTCGCATGAAACAGGCCACCGACTGGATTTGACCTGGGGGCCACAGTTTCCCACACCTCCTGTAGATTTTCAAATGGAAAGGGCACAAGTACCATTATTAAACAGTCAAGTTGAAAGTAAGAGTATGTATAGGTGCCTAAATTGGGTATACAAGGAAATTCAGAGAGTCTCCAAGACAAGACTGTCCCCATCGTGGCCATACCAGCCTCTAGCATCCTTCTTGCTCTGAAACTGAAGCCTGTCTCCTCCTATTACTTCTCCTTATTTCCAGGCCCATCCCAGGTCTGGGGCCCCTTCCTCTCACTTTTAACTGCAATGGCAAGCTGAGAGGATGGCAACTTTTCTAACCCTGGTCATATTCATACTGCACTTTCCCAGCAAGATAGAAACACATGTCCTCTCAGCACACAACTGAGCAGTGCTTTCCCTCAATTAAAATCTTTTATTCTTTTTTTCTCAGACCTGTACTCATTGTAGATGTTTCCATACACAACAAGAGATATCTAGGAAATGCCTGTTGGTGACAAAGACTCAGTGAGCTGAGCTCAGTGCCCCGGAAATGAATGTGCTTTTGAAGATACGATTTTTATCAAGCTCAGCTTAGTAGAACCTATGTTCATGATGTAAACTTCAAAAGCATGTAGTGATGCCATGTCAGTGAAAGTATTTTAGCAGTTGCCATGGATATATTGTATGTGGATGCATGCTTAGTCATATCCAACTCTTTCCGACCCTATGGACTGTAACCCACCAGGCTTCTCTGTCCCTAGGATTTCCTAGGCAGGAACCCTGGAGTGGATTGCCATTTTCTCTTCCAAGGGATCTTGCTGACCCAGGGACCAAACCCACATCTCCTGCATCACAGACAGATTCTGTATCACTGAGCCACTTGGGAAGCCTGGATATACTGTATAGTGGACTGCCAATCTTCTTAAGTTATGGGTTTTGCTGACTTTAAAAAAAAAATTTTCTGTTAAATTCTGATCAGTCAATACCTGTCAATGCAGATTTTTGTCTCTAGAGAACATCCAGAATGAGTCAGAAGTGAGGTTTTGGATTAAGCTGGTCATTAGGCATCCACTTGACAGGAGCCCTGTCAGAGTAACCTGGAGCTTTCTGTGGATCACAGTCAGCGCACCAGTATCTCTAGTGTTAACTGAGCTGTACTATTCATGCGGTTCTGTGAAAGTGCCACTTGATTCCAAAAGGACCTATATAGTTAACATTCATTTAACAGTTGAACAAAAACTGCTGAGTCTGGTTCTGTCTAGTTTTCCCATGTAGACATGACTTGTACATCTCATTTACAAGGGTTAGTAGTTGCATGTGTACACACCTCTGTGTGAGCATGTCTGTGTTTGTGTTGCAGTTTTATTAATTTATTCAAACACTATTTGACACATACTCTAAGCTCTGAGGATACAGAAATAGCTGTGTGATTCTTAATCTCTATGTTCAGAAACTGGTAAAGGGGAAAAGCATCTAGACAAAATCTGTATGATATAGTGTGATAGGTGACTTAATAGAAATAGGAGTTGAATAATTGGAAAGTATCTAAGAAGATAGAATCAGCATTGTCTGAGGATGTGACAAAGTTTTGATGGGAAAAAGAATTTGGAGCATAGTGAAAAACACTGAATTTTGAACCAAACACATCTATATACTGGCTTCAGGCAAGTTATTTTACTACATTCATCCTCAGTTTTATCGCCTGTAAAATGGATTTAACAAAACTCACTTTGCAGCTCTGTATGTTTGTGTGCCTAGTCACTAGAGTCATGTTGGACTCTTGTGATCCTGTGGACTGTAGCCTGCCAGGCTTCTCTGTCCCTGGGGTTCTCCAGGAAAGGATACTAGAGTGAGTTACCGTGCCCTCTTTCAGGAGATTGCAGCCCTGTACCTTGGGGTCTAAAAGTCGTGTGGCTCAGTTGTATAAAGCATCTGCCTACCAAAGCAGGAGACGCCAGAGACATGGGGTTCAATCCCTGGGACAGGAAGATCCTCTGGAGAAGGAAATGGCAGCCCACTCCAGTATTCTTGCCTGGGAAATCCCATGAACAGAGGAAGCTGGTGGGCTATAGTCCATGGGATTGCAAAGAACTGGACGCAACTGAGCACACACATGTAGGGGTCAGCCAACAGCTCTGCTCCCTGCCTTAGGCCTTTTCGCCAAACTCCACGTAGGGCCAAGCAGTGTGTGGTTAACTATTGTATGGAGGGGGCAGAAGAGAGATCAGTTCTTGTGGGGTTACCTGGGGACAGGGCTTCCATTCTGAATGAGAGCCAGGAAAAAGCACACCTGGGTCAGCTATTGTCCCTCTCCCCCGGGAACTCATTTGGACAACGGATAGCGTATCTCTTCCCAACAAAGCCTTTGCATATTTTACTCTCTTTACAAGTTGACTGAGGGATGTGGTCAAATTACATACTTCTTCAGTCTGTTTTTTGCTGTGGGTTTCAACACTCAGACCAACCTGATGATTCCTCAGGACTTGCCCTAATTCTTAAGTCCCTGAAGAAGACATTTAAACGTCACACTACTAAGATATCTAGGATTCTTTCCCAGGAGACAAACAGTTGTTTATTGTTATTTAACCTCTAAGTTATGCCCAACTCTTTGTGACCCCATGGACAACAGTAGTTTATACATAATATAAATAATAACTGTTTATAAATAATAAGTACTTGGTACCTAATTTCTGTACCCTAAAATAGCCTTTAAGTATCTAAGTGATGCACTTTTGGGAGCAGTATTGCAACAAAACATACAAATCATTACTCTTCATCACTCTTTGTGAGTTTCAATCCTTTAGCCACATCAGCCCAGGTAGAGCTCTCTCACATGCCTTTCTAGTCTACTCATGGTGATTATACACCAGAGTTATCAGTCTATGCCTTCTGATAGTTTGACTGCAAAGTAACTTACCCATAACTGAAGATGCAAGTGTTAAGTAACCTCCCCACTGTCACAGCAAGAGAGATTTGATTGAAACCACCACCCAAAGCCTGCTGGCAGGGTGGTTAGGTTTCTTGACAAAGGGCCACCAAATGGAAAATCCACTGAGAACAGTCATGTCCCCAGATAGTCACATTGGCTAGATTGTTCAGGAGAAATGATGGAGCACAGCGTTATGTCCCTTTGTTTCTTCCAGGAGAGAAACCCTACAAGTGTACCTGGGAAGGCTGCACCTGGAAGTTCGCTCGTTCGGATGAACTGACGAGGCATTACCGCAAACACACGGGAGTGAAGCCATTCAAGTGTGCAGACTGTGACCGCAGCTTCTCCCGGTCAGATCACTTGGCACTGCACCGCCGGAGGCATATGCTGGTGTGAGGAAGGCTACCTGTCCAGCTGAGCGTAAGAGCTGGATCTCTTAGCGGCACCCCATTCAGCAGGGCTGGATCCCCTTCACAGTGTTAACACAAAAGGGCATCACCATCCCACGATGTCTGAAAGCAGAGCAGGAGAAAGAAGTGGTAACACTTCTCCTTTCGGTCTGAAGGTAACCCCCCCGTCACGACTACACAAGAAATGACTTCACGCGGGCCTGGGAGATCAGCGACACAGATGCTGAAGAGACAGGCATTGTTTTCCATGCTGTGTCCTCTGCCATTTCAAGATGTTTGTAGTTTGTACATTTTCTGAGCTGCCAGACGTTTTATTATTGATACTTTTCAAGGTCATCTACCACAAATTGATGGCTAGAGCAAGACCTTGTAAATTTGGATTATTCTCCCGTCATCCCACCCCTGAACCCCTTTTTACAAGTAAGATATTAATAGAACCCACATCCAGTCTGTTACCAGCAACCAGCCTGAAAGTAGAAAAGAAGAAACTGTTGGAGAGGTTCCAATACCTGAAAAGAAAGGAGCGCTCAGGCAGCCCTTTTGCAGTAGTGATGGTGACCACTAGATATCACTGCAACTTGTCATTACGCCATGCCCTGGAGAAAACCAACATTGATTCTTTTCATCTGTTTGTCGTTGACTGTTTTTGTTTTGTTCTGCTTCTGTTTTGTTCATCTGTTTGAGCAGAGGGGCAGCGACATTTCAGTTGGAGTCTAGTCCTGGTGTCCTCCCTGGCGTGGACGGGCACAGAGCTGTTCTGTAGTTGAATAGGAAGAGCCTGTCTAAAAAAACTACTGCCCCACTTCAAATTGCAGTGTTCTGTCAGCTAGGCATCATCTCTTCCTGCCCCTAGTATTTGATTACAAGGAATCGGGGGGGAAAAAAACTTTCTTAGACACACTGGCACCAAGGTAAGAGGTGGGGCGGCCCAGGCAAAGTCAGTGAACATGAAAAAATCAGACAAAGCAGAGATGGAAATAATGCGCCTCTTGAGGAGAAAAGCAATAACGAATAAAAGGACTTTCCTACAATCACTTCACTGAGGACTCACGTTACCAATTTTCATACTTACTAAAGGGATTGTAAAAACACCCCAGCATTTTAGAGGTCTTGGCTACATTCACAACACTGAGGTAATCTTTCTGCTGTTTGTTGTCCTGCTTGGTTGAGTCCCACAATTAGAGATTATGCTCCCCCTTTTCTTGTTTGAAAACAGTCATTTGGTGACTAGAGAGGCCACGAAGGCATAGCTGGGAATTAACTATTGGGTGAATGGGTCAGTTCTCCTTGGAACTGAGTCAGTGGGAAGGGAATGCTCCCCAAGGAAAGCCTGACATGGTGCTAGTTTCCACCCTTGGAGAGCCAAGGATAAATGACTCTCCAATAGGTTTTTCTCTATAGATTTCATTTTCTAAACTATATTAGGACCCAGTACAGTGGCATGTGCAGGGATGAACCCACTCATCCTGTGCTGAGGGTGAGAGGAAATTATAGTCCTGTAAACCCCCTTGAGTTATGAGCCTTTTTTGCAACTAGCAAAGTCTATAGTAAACAAAGCAATACATCACCAATGAGCATTCTTTCAGAAAAATTACCATATTTTTTCCCCCACTAAAAGCTGAATTTTTTTCAGCTTTCTGTAGCCAAGGGGCTTGGTAAGGTTTTATTGTCATTGCTGTTATTGTTAAGATTTTTTTATATAGCTTAGATATGAGAAGTTGCCAGCATAGACCTTTGCATTATATTTTAATTAATTACAAACACTTGATTTGGGGAATTGCACAAATTAACCTCACCGTATTACTAGCTCATTTTTAAAGATTTGAACATTCTGAAATAATTTCTGGTTCTAGAAATATCATCTTTAGGATTATCTTCTAATTCAGATAATCTTAATTCTGATGAAGCAAAAAGCTAGAAACATTGGAACAAGGATAACTTGTGTTGGATGGCTTTAAAAGGAATGTTTTTAATGTTCAATCAAGAGCATGATGATTTTCAGGTCAAGTTCTGTCTTCAAAAATACATGCTCTATATTTTCTGCCAGGTCTGAAAAATTCATCAGGCAACTTCCGTCCAACAAGGGCTGCAGTTCTATGGATAAATAGCTTCTGTAGCTACACAGTGTACTACCCACCAAGCACTGGGTTTATGGCCTTTTGTTTTTTCTTTTACACCAACTGGAAATTTTTACCTGTACTGTAAGCAACGTGTGCATCTCATTGCCTGTGACCATTTTGAATAGAAAGACCAGTGTTGGTTACCGGTCAGTGGCAAAGAACACAGAGCGTGGTGAACACAGCTGTGAAGCCCTCGACTGGTCCTAGAATTTAGTTGGCAGGAAATAGGTGAATCACTGAGGTGAAGGGTAGACGATTTAATTCTGCTTTCTCTCATAAGAAGGGCCAGTCCTTTTCTCTGCTGAGAGAGCCGAGAGTGTTACAGGTAGAAATGGTTTTTAGAATTCATAGAACTGACAGGCAGTAGGAGCTTCCTGAATGACAGCTTGATTTAAATTTAGCACAGAACGAGATGAGCTGCTCCCCTCTAATAGCATAGGAAAAATTAAGGGACATGAGGTTGTCTGCTTGCCTTCTGAAGGTGGGAACCCAACTGAGACAGTAAGTTTACTGATAAAACCTGTCAGCATTATGCCATTTCCCCCTTTTGATATATTGATAATTCTAAGGAGGGAATCCAAGCACAAGTAGTGAATGACTTGCTGATCTTAGTCCCAGACTGAAACTTACCTGAGGCTTGTCTTGATACAATTATAACAAATAATCCTTGGTGGATTTTCTACAAGTGTTTCCCCATAGAAAGGAAGGTGGTCTGGAAGAGAAGGAATTACATTTTTAAGTAAGAATATCTTCAGGCACGGAAAAGCCTCCTGCATCTCATCTGATGTCTGTTCTAGCCTGTTTAAAAAAGCACAGTAGATGGTTAACAGCAGAAAAGGAGTCGAAATCCAAAGAATTTCTCAGTTGTACCCTAACTGGATGCATTCTTTGGTATTAAATTTGAAGTCATTCAGTTTGCAGCTGGGCATATGTGTATGTTTGGGAATTTAGACACAGGTAGCTATAATGGCTTTGGAAGCCACAGTTGACCTGTCTCTTTGCATTGCAGAGATTGATTTCAAGGAAGTTAATATTAATTAAAAAGTTAAGAAGTTCAGACATTGAAGTTTTAATAGATTCCCTCCTCATATTCTGATCTTAGATTGTTTGGGTAAAGATTCACACTTCCCCATATAGTTCCAGTCCCCTCCCATCAACTGCATGTGGACTTTGAGAAGCCTGCTTGATAACTTGTCTTAAGTTTTATTAAGGCATTTAGAGTAAAATTTCTAATGGCTTTACCATAAAATTACACTGTTGCCTGGAATTACTTTTATGGAACACTATGGGACATTTATTTTCAAAGGCAGTTGAATAACAGTAACACAAACCACATTTTTTATTGAAAAAAAAAAAGAGCACTTTTTGTTCACTTTATAGTTTAAGTGGAAAATAGAAAGAGGAACTTCAGGTGAAAAAAACTTGCAAAATACTACAGTGTTTACAAATGCCAGTTCTAGATGATTAAAAGGGCCATTCTCATTAAGGTTGAAATTTGGATCAGCTTATACAAAGATTGTGTTCATTTTTATACAGTTGTTTTAACTTCAAATTTCTATTTTTGTTTTCAACATAAATACAATCCTGCACTTTGAAATCAGTTCATTAGAGTGATAACATATATATGGATAAAGATACAGTATTCCTTACTCTGTACTTTATTTATTATACTTACCAAAGTTGCAATTGAGTAAATCTGGTGAGGTGAGGCCTTCAAATGTATTAATACGCCTTTGTTATATTGTTATGACTGCTTAGAAGTGTAGCCATGATATTGTTATAAAGGTGTCTTAATGTTTATAGTAAGGAATGACAGAATTTCAGCAGTGTTAAGAATACCAGCGTTCGTGATATGTTGAGTTACAGTCTTTGTAAAGGATTGAGCGTGAGATAACTCATGTGAATCTTAGTAGGCCCAGGAAGCCTTAATATTCATAGTCCATAATCCAATCTTAGATTTTACTCCTTACTGTTTAAGCCTGTAAATTTAGGAGGTAAATGTATTCTACAATTTCATTGATCATATCTCTTCCTTCAACTTTTCTGAGGTAGTGCATTTCACACACACAAAAGATGTTTCCATTTGATTTGGTTTGGTTTAGAAAAGGGGTTTGGTAAGCCATGTCTTCCATATCACATTTCTCATATCCCCACAATGCCTTCCACTTACCTATACTGGCACCCCCAACACATGCACACCTGTATACACACTTGTATATGCAGCAGCCAGTGGACTAATAAATATCAACAAAGAACTTTTTTAAAAAGAATGAATTTGTAATAATCCATGCTGTCTAGAAATGTAAGTTATTTACCTTATTAGGGAATCAGCTTATAATGCTATATATGACTTTGCCTGCATTTTATAGTTAAGAAGTGTACATAAAATTTTTAAATGCTATATTTTCACAGTTTCATTATAGAATAATGTCTGTTTAGCAACCCATGTCCATTGGTACTTTAAATATGCTAAATACTGTGCAATTGCAATAGAAATTCAGATTTTCATAAGAAAATGAAATAGGATACTGCATCTTAAAAAAATAGAGTGAAGATATTTTACTGTATTAGTAACATATGTGATAGTGGAAAAAAGTATTTTCAAACTCACAAATTTTACAGAGGTTGTAAATAGTTTGATGAAGTATATTGGGAAAAAGAGCTTCTAGTTTTCATCACAATAAAAAAAAAAAAAAAACTTGTTCAGATATGCCTTGTGTATCTTACACACAATTAGTGATATTGCCAGGGGGACTCTGTTCTGCCTTGTCAGGGCATAGCCCTTGCGCTCTCTAACAAAATGGGGTGGCCACTTGTCTCAGTTTAGCCAGGATGGTTTAGAATGCAGTGAAGTCGTTTTAAGTTGTAGCACACTGATTCCAGATGCATGCTCTTTGCCTGTAAAGAGGAAAACAGCAGCACAGGATCTCCTTGTGTTAAAAAGAAGCATTTAGCAGTTGTTCTCTTTTCTCAGTTACCTTCCTCCTCGATGCAGTAATTCTTGATCAAAACAAATGCAGACCCTCTCCAGGTTTTTGTTTTTGTTAAATCCCAGAGGGAGTACTTTTAGCAGTAGCTACCTGTTGACAAGATGAATGCTATGGATATGGCCACATGTGAAATGATTCTATACTGGCAATAGGAATAAACTAATGCCCATTTTCAGAAATGAATTAAAAGCTCAAAGTGCCTGTCAATAAATTTTATGACCAATGAGATATTCCTATACTTTTACACAGCAATAATTCTTTATCAAACTGTGTTTTCCCCCCACCTTTGGGAAACACGCACACAGAGAAAATATATGCACACAATAAATTAAATCTGTTCATATACGCCCTCAAAAATTTTTTGGTGTGTTTTAAATATATTTCATCTTGCTTATGTTAGCATTTCTTAATTTAATCTTTCTTACAGAGTATAAGAACGCCTGTCTAAACTTTATGATTATCTCCAGTCTACATCCTGGCACATGGCATTTATAATTTTGAGATGAAAACTTCACTGTGATTGATCTGAAACTTATGAAGAACTTGTTTATAGTCCAAAAAGTTTTGCTCAGTTAACAAAAGCCAGTTTATTAAGAGCAAAACGCTATAGACATTTGTTCCTTTTCCTTTATTTTATCCACTAATATCAAATGCAGAAACCTATACCTTTCTTAATTTCCCTTCCCCCTAATATTTCCTGTTATCATCTAAGAACCATTTTGGAGTGAATATTAACACAATTGTTTCTCCCCAAACGTCCACTGAAGTAAAACTGACATGTAGTAAGCCTGGAAATGACCAGATTTACATTCAGAACATCACAATACGTTCCTACCATTATTTTACTGCTAAATATAAAGTCATGGATAGAAATATACAAGCAGATTATATGAAGAGACAAGAACCCTGGAAATTCTCCAGTCCCATCCTCTCAGAGCACAAATCCATCCAAACAAGCTATCAAGGGGTATCAGTAAAATTATACTCTTTCAGAGCCAAACATTTGGTAAGAGCAATTTTAAAAGTATAACTGTGATTAAACACTCAGGCTTGAGACAGTGAAGACTACCATGATGGACAGTGTTCTCCGGAACCAGAGCACAGGACTATTAAACCATCTCCTGTTCCCCCCTCTACGTTTCAGCACAAAAAAGAAGGAAATATGCTAGATGAGGGTATAAAATAATGATCAAAGTGTCAGAGTAAGACTACTGCGTTCCTTAATCGTACCGAAGGCAAGTTTTTTGACTGGGCTGTTTTCTGCAAGTTGTCTGAAAGTACTAAAAGAGCTTGAAAGGGCAAAAGTTCAGCAAACCATGAAAATACTAGCCGTTCTTTAGTAAATCCTTACTATACGCCAAGCAGTGTACTGGGTAATTTTTAGAAATATCACCTCTCATGTACAACAGTTCTAGATTTCATGGATGGCAAACCAAGGCACAGAGAGGGTGGCTGAGTTGTCTACAAACAGAAATCAGAGGAGTGGATGTTTACCTCTCTCAAGCTCTAAAGCCTGTATTCTCCCCAAGGCACTGCTGCACCTGTGTTCCCAAGAGCCAACTTTCCATATCTAACCCTTAAGTAGTTTATTGGGGATGTGTAATCATCAAATTTTCCAAATAAGATAGAAGGACATGATTTGACAGTGGTGCATAAGATTTAAAATCAGTCTCCTGAAAATTCACACATGGAGAATCATTATAAACAAACACACCAACTGGCTATCTCCCTGGACTTCTCACCTGCCTCTCAAGTGTTCGACCTGGAGATCCAGAATCACTTAAACACTTCCCTACCTGATGGCATTTTAGAGCCGGTTTTCTTGATTCTACATATTTCTTTATAGATGGAATAAAGGGTTTTCCACTTGTGTAGACCTTCCAGAGTGTGTTTAATTTGCATTTGAAAGTTACCTCCATGGAACTAGTTGTTGATAACAAGAGTCAACTTTTGGCGGTTGTAAGTGGGTTGGCAGTCGGGAACATTCAGATGATGAGCGAGAAGGGAGAATGGAAAATTCCTTTTCAGATTTCTCACCTAACAGTACCACCTTGTAATGTTTTCAATAGTCTTACAAATAATTTGCCTGTAGTATTATTGTTAGTTTAATTGAATTTTATCTAGGAAGCTGTCCAACATCAGAGAAATGACCCCCCCCAACCCCCCTTTTCTGTGTAGAGCACATTCTCTTGACAGTATTGATTCATGGAAGTACTAATGGACTTAGAAAACATTTGGAGAATGTCATTTCTCATGGTGTTTCTTTTTCTGAAAATGAATCTCCTGAATTACAATCTTTCTCCCTGTTATTTGGCTGAGGGAAGAGATAAAACTTGTGTAAACAAATTTCCTCCCATGCTGAAAGCAAGTGTTCCGTGTGCACACAACGCATTGCAGAAAAGGGCTCTCTCAGTTAATTGGGTTTCAAAACAGCAATAATTTCTCCATAGCAAAACCACAACTTGAAGCGAGTTGAAAAGAGATGAATAGTGGAAATAGTCACATCGGTACTTTCTCTTTCTGGATCTTATCTCTAGAAATTTTAAATGTTTGCGGCAACAGAGTCTGCCTTTTGTGCAAAGCAAGAACCAATGACTCCTTGTGTGAATTAGTGTATCTTGCTTTTTCCAAATGCAGGTTGAAGATGAGGGTAGAATTTGGATCAAATTCTAGTCATAGTGCTCAAGTAATCAAAAAGTAGGATATTTTAGGGACGAACCAACATCTTCCCTTTCTGCTAATGTCATGCTCCTAAAATATAGCATAAAACGTTTTAGAAAATGATGTTGCCCTACTTGTGTTTCTAGTTTTCCCCTAGCAGAATTTTGTATTTACATCAAGACTACAAGATGTGTTTTGTCCCTCAGAACTTGATGACATTGGATGGGTATAGTTGAACTGGGGCACTGGTGCCTATATTCAAGGCTCTTTCCTATCAACTTGTCTGTCTACACTTTGTTGTGTTTAAAAATTCATTTAGAAAAAAAAAACCACCATCCCTACCCGCACCCTGTGGAATGGGGGCTGTATTGTTTTGTTCATGTCTATGTGGGACACATTGCATCACATGGCAAACCAACTCCCCGTGGATGTAAGATAACTACTTACAAAACCAGCTTGAAAACATCGTCTTCTGTATTATGTCATCCTGTATCATAATGCAATTATGTGTATCATAACGTGCTCATTTTAAAAAAGAGAAACCAGCAAATTCATGTTTGTCCATAGAAGAATGTATTCAGAGCTTTCTGTGTTGTGAAATGATGAGAACAGACCACGTTTAAGATATACCCACCTGCCACTTAAAATGACTTAGTTATAATTAGTAGTAGTCTAGACATTGCTCTCGGTGTGTGGGGGTCAGCTCAGACGTCATCCTCTTTTGAATAAATCTCTCAGTGGTATTTGAAAAAATACATCTTTGGCCAAATCAAGCAGGCATCTTTTTCCTTTCCTTGACACTTAGCTCATTCGACTTGGTGATTGGATTACAAGAGCTGTGTAAAAAATACAAAAACATCCTTTCATTTACAAAACAGTTATTCTAGGCTTGAAGCCTCTGAACAGCAAATCAGATAGATGTGCTGCATCTGATTCACTTATGTAATTTTACAAAAGGCTTCTGGGTCTCTGACCCCAGAGAGTTAGAATACCCAGAGGAGGTCCTCTGCATTAAAGGATTAAAACCCCCAATGATGCTGGCAAGCAAATGTATTAATTTCTTAAATCTTCATTTGGTTTTCTGTTCAGAGTTTTAATTGCAAATGAATTTATTTCTCCAGCTTATCTAAAGATCTAATTTCCCAATAGTTTCCTCTGCATTTATATACTCTGTAGTGTTTAGGCAACCCCTGTTATAAGTTTATTAATATTATGTAAGTGTTGTTCTTGTATTTATGTATAGTGTATGTATTGTAAATATACTCAGAGCTTTTTTCCTTTTACTGTAAAATGGTGATTTTTTTTTTTTTTTTTTTGCCAGGCTGTGTCTGAATCTTCATGACCCCATGGACTGCAGCGTGCCCAGCTTCCCTGTCCCTCACCATCTGGGAGTTTGCCCAAGTTCATGTCCATCAAATCAGTGATGCCATCCAGCCATCTCCTATCAGTATCCTTCACTTGAAGACCTACTAGAAAAATCCATTCAACAATGAGAATGGTAGGAAATCCTACTAACCATTATATTAAATGGTGATAGATGATAATAAAGATAATATTTGAGTACTTCCTAGATGCCCAGCAGTGTTCTAAATATTATATTTGTTCTCTTTATTCTTATCAAAATCCTGAGTTGGGTTCTGTTATTATCCTAATTTTACAGAGGTAAAGGTAAGGTACTGTGTTTAGGCAACTTTTCCAGTCAGCCTGGTTCTAGCACTAAAGTCCTTAGCTACTAAAGGGTTACAGGTTAGGAGGACGGAGAAAGGATAGAAGGTGGGGAGAGAATGAGCAGTGATGAATATCATAGAAATATTCAACAAATACCTTTTATTACTTATGTACAAATAAATATTAATAAACCCAATGAATACAATTCCTTATTTCATACTTGGCAAACCATCATGTAGTTTAATAACATAAAAATCAGAGACTGAAGTAGATTTTGACTTACTTTATTACTGATTCAAATCCTTTTGTAAATGAACTTTAAGTTTGGTGAAATCACTGGGTTCTACTCAGAGACACAGGCTCTCCTGTGTTCTGCTCCGTCCAAGCTGCTTAGGGCGCCGTCTTTGACCCTCCCAAGCCTGGTTACGTCAAGCACCTACCTGAAGGGAGCCTAGAGGAGTGATTCCTCAATCAGTGCCAGCTTCCTTGGTAATTTCAGTGATCACAAGGCCAGTTCTACAAAAGAAATCACTGACTAATTAATTATAAGATTCTTTGACATTTGAAGCAATAAACTGTAAGTACATATTTTTACTGAACTACTCATGAAGATTTTAGTTGCACCATTTTGGAAATATTCCATTTAGGCAGAAGCCAACAAATTAGGATACTCTATTCTTGTTCTACACTCTGGTGAAGCATGGCAGTCACTTGTAAGACTGAACCTAATTCATGCAGGGTCTTCATTTTTGGATATGACTTTGTAACAAAGTGGTAAGTTGAACATTCGATTTATGTGTCTTGGGCCTGATTTTTTCTGACTGTTCTCTTTAGGCTGTACCAAGCAATTAGGCCAGCTCTCCAGCTTTGTTCTTGTTTTCCAGTTCATCTCAAGAGACTTTGCCATAAATGTAGATCAAGGAGGCCAATCTTATGGAATAGATCACCTGATACTATTATACCCTCAAGGTAATGTATTTGTCAGTGATTCTTCTACCAAGGGATTCCTCAATCCTTCAACAATAGGTGGAATTCTATGAGTACTAGGGATTCTGAAACTTCCTCAGTAAAACCTTTATTCTTGATGTTTTGCTATAGCTGAGATTTCTCATCTGAATATTGATGGTATCACTATTGCTGATTCTCTCCAAGTTAATGACTGCAAAGCCACAGCATGAAAGAATTAAAAGTACAGAAGCAGCTACGTGATTAAGAGTAGAATACCATGGAGCTTTATCAAAAAAAGAAAAATACTTCAGTGCTTGAACAAAGTCATACTCCCTAAAAAATTATTTCAGTCCCAAACGGCCACTGATGGTTTTCATACCATATAGTACATTGTCTTCTCACCAGAGTTGCATGATTTCCTTCAACACAATGAGTTCCTTGTGCTTTGTCCAAGTGTTGTCTGGATTTAATATATTTCTCTCCCAGCAGTGTAATAAGTATAATCTGCATCACTTCCTGTTTAGTCTAAATTCATCAATCAACACCTACACAGCCATACACTTGAATGATTGTATTTCTGAAATAAATTACTTTTTCTTTATATAGGAACAATTTGTACATGGTCTTTTTCTCTCGTATTTTCACTGTGGTAAATTCATGTGTGTATCCACATGTAACTCAATTTTATGAGGCCATGATGACATCAGCAACATCAGACTGAAGCAAGTATGCTAAAAAGAAGTTCACTCAAGGAATGTTCCAGAATTGCTTAAAAATATGTATAGCCATCACAGTGCCCTCCTTTTTCGAGAGCTACAGTTTATATAATGTAATATTTATATATTGTGATCCATGGGCTTCCCTGGTGGCTCAGTGGTATAGAATCCACCTGCCAATCAATATAGGAGACAGGTTCAATCCCTGGGTCAAGAAGATACCCTGGACGAGGAAATTGTAACCCGCTCCAGTATTCTTGTGGGATAATCCCATGGACAGAGGAGCTTGGCAGGCTACAGTCCATGGGGATACAAACAGTTGGACATGACTGAAGTGACTGCACACACAAGCATTGTAATCCATTACCCTCAAGAGGATTGCAGGGCATTTGTCTGTGACATAGCTACTGTGATGTCCACATCCCTTAGAGCTTTCAGACCGTACTGAATACTCAGGTCAGTTCAGACCTCTCAAGGGCAGCCCTGCGGTGCCCTAGACTCCTCTGAGCTCCTCAGCTTGACCAGAGAGCAACTCATGAGGTAGATGTGGTTGGGAAAGGTTAACATAATTGATCAGCCTCAGGGCCCTTAAAACTTACATTAGTGCAGCCTATATATTCCATTGCTGAACTGAAGTCTGTGGACCCTACTACCTCACTTTTCATGGCTAATTTGGAGCCACTGTTTTGTAATATGCGCAGCATGAATCCACACAGTCACTTGGATATTGATGTTGATTCTTTTGATCTGTGCTGTGCTGTGCTAAGTTGCTTCATTCGTATCTGACTCTTTGCAACCTCAGGGACTGTAGTCCACCAGGCTCTGCTATCTGTGGGATTCTCCAGGCAAGAATACAGAGTGGGTTGCCGTACCTTCCTCCAGGGGATCTTCCCAAGCCAGGGATTGAATCCAGGTCTCTTAAGTCTTTTGCGTTGGCAGGCAGGTTCTTTACCACTAGTGCCATTGGGAAGCCCTGTTTATATTTGGTGTGACTAAAACATAGGACACAGTTACACAATTGCACTCATCTCATACACTAGCAAAGTAATGCTCAATGTGCCAGCAAATTTGGGAAACTCAGCAGTGGCCACAGGACTGGAAAAGATCAGTTTCATCCCAATCCCAAAGAAAGGCAATGCCAAAGAATGCTCAAACTACCACACAATTGCACTCATCTCACACGCTAACAAAGTAACGCTCAAAATTCTCCAAGCCAGGCTTCAACAGTATGTGAACTGAGAACTTCCAGGTGTTCAAGCTGGATTTAGAAAAGGCCGAGGAACCAGAGAAAAATTGCCAGATAATTGAAAAAGCAAAGAGTTCCAGAAAAAATCTATCACTGCTTCCTTGACTATGCCAAAGCCTTTGTGTGTATCACAACAAACTGGAAAATTCTTAAAGAGATGGGAATACCAAACCACCTGACCTGGCTCTTGAGGGAACAGTTAGAACTGGACATGGAACAACAGACTGGTTCCAAATTGGGAAAGGAGTATGCCAAGGCTGTATATTGTCACCCTGCTTATTTAACTTATATGCAGAGTATATCGTGTGACAATCTGGGCTGGATGAAGCGCAAGCTGAAATCAAGATTGCTGGGAGAAATGTCAATAACCTCAGATATGCAGATGACACCACCCTTATGGAAGAAAGTGAAAAAGAACTAAAGAGTCTCTTGATGAAAGTGAAAGAGAGTGAAAAAGTTGGCTTAAAGCTCCACATTCAGAAAACTAAGATCATGGCATCTGGTCCCATCACTTCATGGCAAATAGATGGGGAAACAGTGGAAATAGTGTCAGACTTTATATTGGGGGGTTCCAAAATCACTGCAGATGGTAATTGCAGCCATAAAATTAAAAGACTCTTACTGCTTGGAAGAAAAGTTATGACCAACCTAGACAGCATATTAAAAAGCAGATTCATTACTTTGCCAACAAAGGTCCGTCTAGTCAAAGCTTTGGTTTGTCCATTAGTCATGTATAGATGTGAGTGTTGAACTATAAAGAAAGGTGAGTGCCAAAGAATTGATGCTTTTGAACTGTGCTGTTGGAGAAGACTCTTGAGAGTCCCTTGGACTGCAAGGATATCCAACCAGTCCATCCTAAAGGAAATCAGTCATTAGAAGGACTGATGCTGAAGCTGAAACTCCAATACTTTAGCCACCTGATGTTACAAACTGACTCATTTGAAAAGACCCTGATGCTGGGAAAGATTAAAGGCAGGAGGAGAAGGGGACGACAGAGGATAAGATGGTAGGATAGCATCCCCAACTCAATGGATATGAGTTTAAGTAAGCTCCAGAAGTTGGTGATGGACAGGGAAGCCTGGCGTGCTGCAGTCCATGGAGTCGCAAAGAGTCAG
Organism: Oreotragus oreotragus; assembly: GCA_006410675.1. NCBI lineage: Eukaryota > Metazoa > Chordata > Mammalia > Artiodactyla > Bovidae > Oreotragus > Oreotragus oreotragus. The sequence continues at coordinate 220,423 of SJYX01008793.1, read as the reverse complement.
ACATGACTGAGCTACTGAACTGAAAACATCAGTGAATGGTTAAGGGATCTCATATACTTTATTCAGTCCCTCATAACAATGTTTTTATGGTTGCTAGTAAGTTTTACATACATGAAATAAAGCACACATTTGAATTACTACTCCATGAAGTATTATACTAATTGATATGGAATATAAAATTTGTACCTCAGAGGTAATCTCTGACCAAAACTTGGTTACAGCCTTTTGGAGCAGATAGATACACAGTTTCTATAGTATCAAATATAAATGAATAAGCACCACCAGAACTGACTGAGGTGTTGTGAAAGTTTAAAAGTAGAACAGCTTCTGTAACACAGGTAATCAGCTGGATCTCCACATCCCCAGAGATCCCTATTGCATGGAGATGCTCAGATTCCTAATTCCGCGCCCAGCAAAAGACCAGAGCCCTCCCTAGGATTCCTGTGCGTGCTGAGGGCATGTGCAGCTCTGGGGATAAAGAAGGTAAAGCTGCTCACTTTATCACCATCACCTCATTCTCTTGGTTTATCATTTCAAGGACAAGTGTGTTGTCTCTGTATTCTGACTCGTGTGTGTGTGTGTAAATGGTACATTCATTGTTTGCTAACTGAAGTTTTGTGATCCAAGAGTGGCAAGGAAATCCATCCAGTGGATGAAGATAAATTTTTTCAAAAATTAGATAAAGAATGGAATGGGATAGTAGAGGATAGGATGATATGGAGTAAAAAAAAAATAAAATGCAAGAAAAGAAAGAGAAGAAAGAGCCAAGGAGATGAAGAGTAGCTTTTGTCTCAGCTATGTACATGAGAGCATGCATGTGACAAGGCACAATGCTAAATATAAAGTTTAAAAGCCTCTGGTGGACTGGTCTCTCTCTCTCCTTTTCTCCTGTCCCACATCTCCCATGGCATATCCAGGTGTGCTATTCTTACACTGAGCAATTTATCCATTGTGGGGGTGAATTTTACATGTCAACTTGGCTGGGCCATGGGACTCAGATATTTGGTCAATCATTATTCAGGATGTTTCTGTGAGGTGTTTTTGGATGAGATTAACATTTAAGTTGGCTTCCCAGGTGTCTCTTGGTAAAGACTCTGCCTGCAATGTGGGAAACCTGGGTTTGATCCTTGGGTTGGGAAGATCCCCTGGAGGTGGGCATGGCAACCCACTCCAGTATTCTGACGGGGGAAATCCCATGGACAGAGGAGCCTGGCAGAATACAGTCCATGGGGGGTCACAAAGGTTGGACACAACTGAGCAACTAAGCCCAATATTTAAATAAGTGGGCTTTGAAAAAAGCAGATTACCCTCCATAGTGTAGGTGGGCCTCTGTCAATCAGCTAAAGTGAAGTCGTTCAGTCGTGTGCGACTGTTTGTGATCCTATGGACTGTAGCCTACCAGGCTCCTCCAGCCATGGAATTTTCCAGGCAAGAATACTAGAGTGGGTTGCCACTTCCTTCTCCAGGAAATCTTCCCGATGCAGGGATTAGAACCCAGGTCTCCCACATTGTAGGCAGATGCTTTACCATCTGAGCCACCAGGGAAGTCAGTCAGCTAAAGGCCTTGATAAAACAGACTGACTGCCCCTAAGAAAGCAGGAACTCTGCCAGCAGACGCCTTTGGATTTGAACTGCAGCATTTCCCTTACTCTAACTTGCTAGTGCACCTCATCAGATTTTGGACTCACCAAGCTTTCCTTTCACCAGTCTTTTCCAACCACAGGTCTTTTACCTCCTTGGTTAGATTTATTCCTAGACATTTTACTTTTTCTGGTGCACCTATAAGTGAGGTTGTTTTCTTGATATCTCTTTCTGACAGTTCATTGTTGGTGAATAGCAACACAAGAGATTTCTGTGTATTAATTTTGTCTAGTGCAACTTGGCTGAATTAATTTACCAATTCTCATGAATTTTTGATGCTACCTTTCTGTATATAGTATCATGTCATTTGCATATAGTGACAGTTTTATTTCTTATTTTCTAATTTGTATTCCTTTTATTTCTTTTTCTCACCTGATTGCTGCAGCTAGGACTTCCAATACTATAATTGAGTAGAAGTCATGAGAGTGGGCATCTTTATCTTATTATTACTACTAGAGGAAATGTTTTTCACCATCAAGTATGATGTTGGCTGTAAATTTGTCATAATTGGCCTTTATTATATTGAGGTATGTTCCCTCTATACCCACTTTGTTGAGAGTTTTTAATCATAAATGGATGTTGAATTTTATCAAAAGCTTTTTCTCCATCTATTGAGATGATTATATGATTTTTATTCTTCAGTTTGTCAATGTGGTGTAGCACATTTACTGATTTGCAGTTATTGAACCATCCTTACATCCCTGGGATAAATCCCCCTTGATCACGGTGTGTAATCCTTTTAATGTGCTTTTGGATTAGACCTGCTAATGCATTTTTTAAAATATTTATTTATTTCTCTGGCTGTGTTGGGTCTTCGTTGTGGCATGCGGGGATCCTTTTAGTTGCAGCATGTGGAATATTCAGCTGCAGCATATGGAACCTAGTTCCCTGCTCTGGTATCAGACTCAGGCCCCCCACCTTAGGAACATGGAATCCTAGCCACTGGACCATCAAGGAGGTCCCAATTTGCTAATATTTTCGTTTGTTGAGGATTTTACATCTATATTCATCAGTGATATCGGTCTGTAATTTTCTCTTTTTGTTATATCTTTGATTTTGGTATCAAGGTTATGATATCTCATAAAATGAGTTCAAAAGCAGTACTTCCTTTGCAATTTTTTAGAGTAGTTTGAGAAAGATAGATGTTCATGTTTTTGTAAATATTTGATTGAATTCATCTGTCAAGCCACCTGATCCTGGACTTCTGTTTTGAGAAAGTTATTTTTTTTTAATTAATGATCATATTTCATTACTTAGAATTAGTCTATTCGTATTTTCTCTTTCTTCCTTGTTCAAACTTGGAAGATTATACATTTCTAGGATTTGTCTATTTCTTCTAGGTTGTCCGTCTTATTGGCATATATTTTTTCATAGCAATCTCTTTTGAACCTTTGTATTTCTGTGATGTTGCTTGTACATTTTCCGTTTTCATTTCTGATTTTGTTGATTTGGGCCCTCTATTTCTTGATGAGTCTAGCTATCAATTTTGGTTATCAATTTTGTTTAATCTTTTCAAATAAAGTGCTCCTAGTTTCATTGATCTTTTCTATACCTTTTTAAGTCTCTATTTCATTTACTTCTTTTCTGATCTTAATGATTTCTTTCCTTTTACTAACTTTGGGTTTTATTTGTTCTTCTTTTCCTTGTTCCTTTAGGTATAAAGTTAGGCTGTTTACAGCCCTAAATTCTTTTGAATGTGATGATTTTTTTCCCCTTATAATCATTCCTATCTAGTAGGGTTATAATCCTTACCAATATTGAAGTGACTGTGTAGATACATAGATCTAAGGCAGTGATTCTTAGCTGAGGACAGCTTTTTCCCTCACATGACATTTGGCAATGATGAGACACTTCTGATTATTACAACTGGGAGAGAGAATGCCACTGTAACTAGTGGATAGAATCCCAGAATGCTACTACTAAGCATCCTACAATATTCAGGATAGTCCCCCATAACAGAGAATTCTGTCCAAACTCTCAATAGCACCAAGGTTGGACAACTCCGGTCCAAGGTCATGTCAAAGTTATTAGGTTCCCATAAGCAACCAACATCATGTACTTTAATCTGCCGAAATGGCAGGATGAGCCTTAAACAAGGAATTTAATGGATAAATGGCATTTGGAAGATGGTGAACCCCCACACTCTTTGTCCTAGAAAATATTCAAACATTTGTACTTGAACAAATCTACATTCCTGTCTCAAACTTGTGTGCCTGTGTAAAGAACATAATTTTCAATGTGATAATTTGGTGAATTCTAATTTATTCATTACTTCCCCTTTATAATCTGCCTTAAATCTATTATCTATCCAGCCAGGAAGTGATTGGCATTTCTTTTTGTGCCTTTGACACACATCAAATATTGCACTTTTGATACTGTGAGTAGCCGATTGCATATCTTCTTCTTTGCTAGACTTGAACTGCTTGAAAGTAGAAATTGTGTCTTATTGATCTTTGAATCGCAAAGCCTGGAATGTGGTAAATGCTCAGTAAGTATTTGATGGCTACAAATGATGATCCAATTTATAGATAGGGTTTTAATGAGGGAATAGAAACAATAAAATTGAAAGAGTATTTCTGAACTAGATCACAGAGGACTGTAAAGGCTAAATTCTGGAATTTGACTTTTATGATTTAGGCAATAAGGAGTAATATTTTTATTCCTAAAAATGAAAGTTCTGATAAATTTTTTGAAAATTAGGTCATATTTTAAGTGTACTTCTCTACGCATACTTCCATACACACAAAAATATATTAGGTATTTCATTAAAGAAAGCATAGTAAATAATTGATAATTTAAAATTTATTCACATGTCAAAATTAACATCAAAATTAACATTGGAGGCTTATCAAATTGTATTCCATAATCTTTCATGGGAACTTGTGTGTGTGTGTATATACATATACACACATACACATACATATATGGTCATGGTGGTGGTTTAGTTATTCAATCATGTCCAACTCCTGCAACACCATGGCCTGTAGCCCACCAGGCTCCATGGGATTTCCCAGGCAAGAATACTAGAGTGGGTTGTCATTTCCTTCTCCAGATATGTGTGTGTTGGTGTACATATATATATACTTATAGTAAAGTATGAAATTTCTTTTTTTTTTAAATTAGAAAATAGAATTCTATCAATTTATCAAGCACTTTATAGGGAGACGTTGTGAAAATTTCAAATATTATAAAAATTATGAGGTGCCAATTAACTTAAAAGTTTCTGTTCAGACTCTCTGTCAGTGCCCAGCATCTGATTACCTTTTCATTATTTCAATCCACAGTCTTTGACAGTTTTTTTTAAAAAGTGTTTTGATTCTGTGACTTTAATATTTTTCATCTTTCCAAAGAAATTCTTTGAGAAAATGAACATTTGGAAAGCCCTAAATTGATACCATACCTCATATATGAGTCACTATTTAGAAATAGCTTTCACTTGATCATTTGATTATAGTTGAGTTTTAAAAACTTTATATAATACTGAATTTTGAAACTCAGAATGACAGCTGGTATACAAAATTCCCTGCAATCAAAAAATAGATTGCTTTGTTCAAGTGGGGAAAAAATATGTTGACAATAATGATGCTTTTGCTGAGCAGGTAGGATTGTGGCTGAAAAACTTAATTTTCTAGTCGGAAATGTTGTTTTCCCTCAAGTCACAGCAAACAAGTGGCTTGGTAGCTAGCCTCTGTGACAGCAGATAACTCAGGAACGTGAAGACCTGAGTTTCCACAATACTTCCTCATAGTCAGGGCAAGTGGGAACAGGCTATGTCTTCATGCTGTTAATTGATGTTTTCTTTCTTTCTTCAATTTTAATGTATTTTTTTTTGCTAACATTGTCATTTCCGGTCTTTTGTGAAAGATCCTGTAACAGAATCATTCATCCCAGCTGGGGCCTAAAAAATTTTGCATTTCATTTTTAAAAAATTCATCTTCTGTGCTGATGTGTCTGTCTTTATTCACATAAAACCAAAATCATAGTTCCTTTTTTAAAGATTTATAAGTGTATTTGTTTAGCGATATGCTGATTGTATCATGTAAAGTAATATTTAATTTGATTTTGTGTCTATGAGTGAATTGCTAGTCAGGGACTACTTATTTTCCACAGAGGACAAAGGAGCCTGTGGGCCACAGTTCATAGGGTTGCACAGAGTTGGACATGACTGAAGCGACTTAGCACTATTTTCCACCATGACCCTGGAAAGCTACTGTAATGCTTTAATGTTTTTTTTTTTGCCTTTGTTTATGATGCCTGTGCTTTGTGAAAATCTTGTCACCCATGTGAGAGATATGGATGGCATTTTCTATGAATCTCTAATTTGTAGAAGGTGCACCTCTCTATAAGACCTTTACAACATCAAAGATGACAAAGGAAACCTTTTACTTCTTTTCACTGCTTAATCTCTTGGCATTCTGTGTATATAGAAACTATCATTGGGCAGAAAGCAGTAATAAAACCCAGAAGTAGATAAAAGTACAAACAGTGAAACCAAGGTATTTGTAAGCTCTATAAATCTGCTAACCAGAAGTTGCCGTTTAATCTTTACATACAGTGAAGTCTCAAGGTTAACTGCTCCATAAAGCTTTACATAGATCCTGGTGTTTGGCGTCTCTTCACTTCCTTATTAACTAAAGGACCCTCCCATCATATTTCTTAAAATTTTGTTTATTTTGATTGTATTATCAATGAGAAATTTCTCTACCTTAGATGGAAGGTAATGCCATTGGCGACTGGCATCGATTTGCAATTAGGACGTGTTTGATATAAATGCAAAGAAGATTGAGATTGGCCTCAGTCCATTGTTGATAAATGGTGTAATGATGGCATTTTTGATTCCATGATGAGGGAAATAAAGATCTCCTCCTACCAAAATAGGAAATGAATTCTTCTCCATTGGTGCTAGAGGAGCTAAGTAGATGTTTGGAACTGTGAGGACAGGTTAAGAAAGAAATGTTTGATGAAATATACTGGTAGAAGTCTTTGTTACAAAAGGTTGAAAATTTTTTAAAATTTTATTTTATGAAAGTGTAGTTGATTTACAATTTTGAGCTAATTTCTGCTGTACAGAAAAGTAATACATATATATATATATACTCTTTAGCATCTTTTCTATTATAGTTTATCACAGGATATTGAATATAGTTCCCTCTCCTATACAGTCAGACCTCATTGTTTATCCATTTTCTATATAATAGTGTGTGTCTGCTAATCCCAAACTCCCAGTCCATCCTTCCCCCAAACCCGCCCCCCCACCACAAGTCTGTTCTCTATACCTGTCAGTCTGTTTCTGTTTTATAGATAAGTTTACTTCTGTCACAGAAAGTTGAAGATATTTAAAGCATTGGTACAGTGGAAAGAGTATTCACTTTAAGGTCAGATGGAAGTGTTTTCAGGTATCGGTTATTCCGTTTACTGGTAGAATGATGCCTGCAAATTCCTTGCCTGAGGAAACACATCTTAAACTGGGGGTAAAAAAACCTGCCTTCCAAGGTGTTTCAGGGTACACACAGGATCATATATACAAAATTACAACACAGAGCCTGCCCCAAAGTTGGCCTTTGTTGTCATTCCCTGTTGCTCAAGTTCATAAAGGGAAGAGATTTCCATTTTACTCCACAGCAAGGAAAGTTCAGGAAGATCAACTCCAGCCATTCTCCTCCCCTCTGTGTTTCCTCCTTAAAGGAGCAGGAGTAACTTGTCTCTTTGGTGAAATTGAGTAAAAGAGGCAGCATATGGTGGCTCAGCCCGTCACCCTCTCCCAGGACACACTGCCCTTAGAATGCCCAGGTTCTCAACCAGACTCACAGCACAGATCCCTTTATTATTATCATTGCCTTCTGCAGAGTCTGAAGCTTTCTGCCAGTGATCTCCATGAAGGGTAAAAGCGATATTTTATTTTGTGAATGTGGTCTTTAAATGTTGGAACAAAGGAGATCACAGCAACTTAAGTAAGAAAGAGTACCTGCCTTAAGTATACACAGACTGTGTGTGCTAAGTGCATGCTAAATCACTTCAGTCTCTTTACGACCCTATGGACTAGACCATAGTCCATGAGGCTTCTCTGTCCATGGGTTTCTCCAGGCAAGAATACTGGAGTGGGTTGCCAGGCCCTCTTCCAGGGGATCTTCTTGACACAGTGATCGAACCCACTTCTTTTATGTCTCCTGCTTTGGCAGGAAGGTTCTTTACCACTAGCGCCTCCTGAGAAGCCCATACACAGATTACTAGCTATTTTATTTGAGGTTAAGCTAAAAATACTCCTTCTAGCCCACCTCCTCAGTAAATATATTCCCTACATATGCACTTGGTGTTTGAAATTACCTGTTACACTTCATTTATTTGCCTAAAGTGAACACTCACTAAATAAGCCTAAATAGCAAAGTGGTAACTTTAACAACAGTCACACCTTAGTATGAATGAGTCTAGATGTATTTAGAAGAGCAGGTTTAGGTTAAGAGGGAGAATGAAGTTAGTAAAAACACTCCCCTAACGTGATTGTGTGATTTTTTGTTGGTTGTGGTTGCTTGTAGTGGCTGGGAGTTACAGAAGTATCAAGGGGTAAAGAGAGAGGTGTACAGAGGTTCATGAAAGAGAGACAAGAGCCCTGGGAAATAATCTTTTCCTGGGTTATTGTTTTGCTCAGGGAGATTCTACCTAAGAAGTAAAGGATGTGTTACAATTTATCCGTGTAGTCCCTGTTGAGTAGGAGGATTTGTCAAAATATACTTTCATGCAGTGGAGTCCATACAATCTAATACCCAGGTGGATTATTCCATCTAGTAAATAAATGGAAAATGTTTAGAAAAAAACAGTTTTCTCCAAAATACTTCGCTGAAAATATGTCTTTTATTTGAAAGTTCTGGGTACATCAAATCTGATTTGATAGCTTTCACTACTCAATCTGCTATTTGATTGCAAATGGCTGTGAAATACCATTTTTGAACAAATGGGAAGAAGACTAGAAATGCAAAAACATGGGTTGGAAGAATTGCACTTTTTTCCTGTATATTTCTGTTCTTTTTTCTCAGAGCGTTGAATGTACTTCAGGGAGTGGTTGAGACCTGGTCAAAGTAGCAAAAGGATTGTTTTAAAATTTTACTGATCTCTTGCAATATTTACATTAGAAATGTTATATCGCCTTACACTGGTCAGAATGGTCATCATCAAGAATTCTACAAGCAATCAGTGCTGGACAGGGTGTGGAGAAAAGGGAACCCTTCTACACTGTTGATGGGAATGCAAATTGGTACAGCCAGTATGGAGATCAGTATGGAGGTTCCTTAAGAAACTGAACATAGAGCTACTATATGGCTCAGTAATCCCACTGCTAGGCATATATCCAGAGAAACTGTAATTTGAAAGAATGCGTGCACCCTTATGTTCATTGCAGCACTACTTACACTGGCCAGAACGTGGAAGCCACCTAAATGTCCACTGACAGAGGAATGGATAAAGAAGATGTGGTACATATATCCACTGGAATAATACTCAGCCAGAAAAAGGAACAAAATAGTGCCATTTGCAGAGACGTGTATAGACCTAGAGACTGTCATGGAGTGAAGTTAAGTCAGAAAAACATACATTGTACAATATTATATGTGGAATCTAGAAAAATGATAGAAATAAACTTATTTACAAAACAGAAATAGAGTCACAGATGTAGAGAACAAACTTAAGGTTACCAGGGGGAGGCAGAGTAGAATGGATTGGGAGATTGAGATTGGCATATATACACTACTGGGGCTCAAATGGTAAAAAAAAAAAAAAAAAAAAAAGTCTGCCTGCAATGTGGGAGACCCAGGTTCAATCCCTGGACTGGGAAGATAATTGAAGAAGAAAATGGCAACCCACACCAGAATTCTTGACTGGAGAATCCCATAGGAACCTGGCAGGCTACAGTCCATGGGGTCGCAAAGAGTCGGACACGACTAAGCAAGTAACACTAAGCACTATCTATAGCAAAGTGAACTCTTCTCAATGCTCTCTGGTGACCTAAAGGGGAAGAAAGAGTGGATACATGAATACGTATGACTGATTCACTTTGCTGTACAGCAAGAAATTAATACAATGTTGTTAATGCAACTGTGTACTCAGTCACTCAATTGTGTCCAACTCTTTGTGACCCCATGGACAGTAGCCCACCACGCTCCTCTGTCTCATGGAATTCTTCAGGCGAGAATACTGGTTGTGGGTTGCTCTTTCCTTCTTTAGAGGATCTTGCTGACCCAGGGATCGAACCTGTGTCTCCTGCATTGGCAGTTGGATTCTTTACCACTGTGTTACCTGGGAAGCCCAAAGCAAGTATACTCCAATAAAAAGTAATTGTTAAAAGAAATGTTGCATCACAAAACAGATTTCAGATTATATATATGTTCTTATATTTAAGAATAAAGTTGTATTTATGAATTTATGGATAAATTCATTCAGTGTCATTTTAACTTCCTAAATCATTCAGTGTCTACCATTTGGGAAACACAGTTTTACTATCTGTCATTTCACAGAATGTTTAGTGTGATAATCTAAATAAGCTGAAATTCAGTGGAACAAAGTTTCATGCTTTAGAGCTGTAGAAAAAATTTTCAAATATGCCAACACACCTTTATTCACTTTACAAAATCTAATACCCTTAAAGATTTCTTCTCTGTATTTAAACAGAAAAAAAGTATTGAGTTGTACAATGAAGAAAGAAAACACACACACACATATGTACCCATAATTTTTTTTTTTCTGAAGAAACAAAATGGAAAGAATCATATTAGTGAGGAAAGCTCAAGATTTGACTAGGCTGATTAAGTCAGCCTTGGGGACCAGCCCTGTTGTGGCTTTCTAGTCATGAGTGTCTTAGCAGATACATCAGGCCTGCTGATCTTCAGAATCTTTATCTGTAAAATGGGTATAACACACAGTCACAACTTCTCAGGATGCTGGATCACGTAAATGAAATACAACAGCTGAAGTGTGGAGCTCTGCTGACTTTTCACCTGACTGTACTTATTCTCTTACCCACTACATCCACACAAAAGTATGTCTTTGTGGCTCTCATGGAAACAGAGGGCATCGTTTGAGGTTCTGGTTTTGTCCGTGTTGTTGCTTGCCTTCACTTTTATTTGCAATATGAGAAGCCATGCCTTGTTTCAGGACAATGGGTTTTAAAGAAAATATTGAAATAAGTTGATATGTACACACTTGGCAAAACTCGCCACCCCTCTCTTGTTTTAGATTGGTTTCTGATTTTTACCAGTGACCTTTTATTCAACATTAGAGTGAATAAGCCCTGGACTTTCCCAGATTAAAGATACATATAAACCTGGAAGCAGCTCCCACAAAATATCACTGTGTAAACATGATAAAATGCAGAAGTAGATCATTGACATTCAATGAGTAACAAGGTATTTGCAGGAATTAGCTGCCCTTGACCAGCCCAATTCTGTCCATAGAGCTTATGCTTTCACTTTATTGACGCCTATACATAAACATTTCTTGTCTCACTGTGCCCTGGTTCAGCGTTCAGCACACAAAAGGCTGTATTTTACAGCTGTGGGCTCTGAGCTCACCATCCAAGGACATTGTGATCCCATTCTCCTACGTAGGCTGGTGTCTGCTGTGAAGGTCTGCATCTCTGGGACTTTGAGTTAGAATCATAATCTATTGCTTGTGGGCCAATCGCCCACAAGTAAGCCTTCCCATCCTCTGTTCCTTCAGGCCATGTTTGGAAAGTTTTCATCACTTTGTAATGCAGCTATTGTTCTGGAGAAAGAAGTGAAACTAAGGTCCACGAGAGCAAAGGTTTGTGAGGATGGCAGGGTAGATGTGGAAACAGTTTCTGTTTTTGCTCCTGGATAATCAATAGTACATTGCATTGAATCTATAGATTGCTTTGGGTAGTATACTCATTTTCACTATATCGATTCTTCCGATCCATGAGATTATTATATATCTCAACCAATCAAGTCTTTGAGCCAAACTGCTATACAGTTTGAGTTATTATATTGACATAGAAGTCAATTTTTAAGTGAAATTTGAAAACGTCTACTACCACAAGATGTGGGAACACTTTCTCAGCATTTTAAACCTTAACTTTCAAGAGCTTTAGTACTTTTTAGGCTTGTTACATTTATAGTAACAAGTCTTTGAAGTCTAAAGGATAAAACTTTTTATTAGCAGAATTCTTCATATATGTTCCAAGATAAAACTGCTGGTCTTTGTTAGAAAGACCTTAATTTTCTTAGAACAAGTGTCATTTACATTTATCCTCTTCACTAAATTTAGTAAAATATTATGACTCCGTGATAACTATTGAACAGGCTACTGAAGAATAGAAAAACCAGCAGATATATAATTCAATTATTTGTATAAAAAGTGACTTTACAAAAGAAATTTGCCTCCCAACACCATTTCAACCCACTCCAGTACTCTTGCCTAGAAACTCCCATGGATGGAGGAGCCTGGTAGGCTGCAGTCCAACAGGTCGCCAAGAGTCAGACATGACTGAGTGACTTCACTTTCACTTTTCTCTTTCATGCATTGGAGAAGGAAATGGCAGCCCACTCCAGTATTCTTGCCTGGAGAATCCCAGGGACGGGGGAGCCTGGTGGGCTGCCGTCTATGAGGTCATACAGAGTCGGACACTACAAAGAGACTTAGCAGCAGCAGCAACACCATGCCAATCTTATAAATGTAAAATTGTAAATGTCACAATGCATTCTGTAGAGTCTGAATATATACATTTTCTCAAAAATCACTCACAAAGAATTCTCTTATAATTTACTGGAATAATGATTGATTGGCATTCTCAGCTAGACTAATAATCACTCATATACTTTGGGCTTTTAGTAAGAGGCAAACCTTGACCAAAGAAAGAAATAAGGCCTATTAAAAAATATATGTTCAGATAGTACTATATCGGGCTTACAGTTCTTAAAAATGTCTTAACTATGGATCTAATGTATATTACTTCTACCCAAATCGTGTTCTTCAACGAGATCTGTATGAATTAAAGGGAAATGAGTAAAAACTGTCCTTCCCTTCTCTTCCTCACACAAACTCTGAAATATTTTAAAATGTTTAATATTAGGAGGTAGTTTTATAAACTGAGATTTTATATACACTTAACTAGCATTATATTCATTTTCATCTGAGAAAGACTAACCTAGATGCTTGATAAGCAAGGCATACCATATATTTTTAAAGTTATCACAATAAACTTCTAACTGCTGAGTCACTATTTGGCTGCAAGGCTTAAAGATCTTAAATTTCCAAATTTTTCAAAATCATCTTTGTCCTTTTAACCTATAACCTTGTTTGCCCTATAACCCATAACTTGGTTTTTCATCTTAACTGAACCATTGAAACAAAATAGCATTTGATCTATCTTTCTGTCTTTCTCTCTTCACCGATAAATCCCTCATTTCCTCTGACAATGTCAGATCATGTTGTCAAACATCTCTACTCTAAATATACCACTCATATATCCAACTGTCTTCCATGAATCTATTTATCTAAATTAATTCTATGTTTTTAAAGCTATAATATGACCCTCCCTGTTCTGAACTGCATTTCCAGACCTATTTTCTACTACCTTCCTACATATATCCTATATCCCATTCTTATTTTGTACATGTATCTGCTCCACCATGCTAGAGCTGTAGGCCCCTTGGAAAGAAGAACAATGCCTATGTCATTATCCTATATACAAATGGGGTTTGACAGTATCTGTAGAAAGATCTACTAACAGAACACATAATTAGAGATTATTATGATAGTAATTTTACTGAACACTTACTATCAGTATGGCATTTTGATTTTGCAAAGTACCAAAGAAGTCATAATCTTAAGGTCAATAGGATTTGGTATATTCACCCTCTGTTTCTGTGCCTTCTTTTCTGAGACAGCAGTCTTCTCTTGAGAGGATACCAGGTCCCCTTCTTTTCTACGTTATACTTCCCCATATCCTTCCTTCCAATCTCCACATGTACAGATTCACAGCTCAAAGATATGAAAGAATATCTGATATACTTACTCCTGCTTGTTGATGTACTAATTGAACTTCAATACAAATTAAATTTTACCCTTTGTTGCTATACTTGAACATTAATTAGTAGTTACCTATATTTTATACTCCAAATCTACTTTGTAGAATTTGGAAAGCATAACTATACTTTTGATGTTATTTTAATCTTTGAAGTCTAACATTAATTTTTAACTTTTTATGTTTGGGTCTTGACTCTATATTGCAAATTCCATGGAGACCACAATAATGTCTTACACTCTCATTATCTAATGAAATCTGATTCAGCACCTTAGACTTAATAGCTAGGTGTTAAATAAATAGTGTTATAAAAACAACATATTAAATTATCCCAATTTGTTTTACCAGAGAAGTTTTATTAATGAGAAAATGAAAAGCAACAGTTTAAAGATTTTAAAAGAAGGATAAAAACATCACATTGATCCATTAACCTTTATTCTGAATTTGTACAAATGATTTAAATCTTCAAACTAACCCTTAGTTCTTAGCTGAATGGGACAATTTGATTCTTTATATATGTCTCACATGATCAACAAACTCTACTTGACTTAAACATGTATATATAATTTCAGGATATGGCTTTTTATTTATATTTCATGATCATGGATGAGGACTTATTCTGAGTTTCCAAAATACAGGCATCATATTTTACTGTAAGAATAGTAATTATACAGAAAAGAAAGCTCATGTTTTTATAATTAACTAGGAATCAATTTCTTTTTACTATAAAAACAGCTAATTAACTAGCCTCTAAGATTTTTCTGTTCTGTATTATCTCATTACATCTTCAAATACATTTGGTTTCAGCAATTAGATAAACAAGACCTTATTTTTCTTAAGTATATGTAACCATTTCATAATAACAAATTTGATTCTATATTCAGAAGATATTTAACACATGCATAAGCACCAGGTTTTCTAATTAATAGTATTTCAAGTGAAGCATCTTCTTTATCCACTTTTGCAGTTTTATTATACTCATAATTTTAAAACTTTCAGAAATGCAAATGCTTGTTTTATTCTGAGTTAACCTATAAAATTCTGGAATTCTAGAATCAGTCTGTTGAAATGGGAAAGCTTGAACAACAAATGAGATTCTAAGACAATTATCTACTTGTACTCTACTACTTAGTAAAATTATCCTTTTCCATAAAGGAATATAACAGAATTTCTTCCAGTAAAGCACTCAAATCTTACTGGAATTTTTTTGATGGTCACTTATCAATTACAGGATTCAGTAATTATATTTCAGTACTGAAAACCATATAAAAAATTAAGTTTTCTAGAATTCAAAAATGTATACTCTATTAAATTTAGAATAAAAAGTATTTGTGTTTATTTTTATGTCATTTTCCTTTTTATATCATGTGTACTCTTTAAAAAATGGCTATAAGACTATTAAAATGTTGATAACTATTAAATATTTCTAAAGTGATTATGCTTTATATGGTAGTTGTTAAGTTTCAGAGAACTTCAAAGAACTTGGAGCAGACCATTTTACTGGAGTGGGTTGCCATTTCATTCTCCAGGGGATCTTCTCAACCCAGAGATCAAACCCGTGTCTCTTGCATTGGGGGGTGGACTTTTTACCACTGAGCCACCTGGATAGCCATTTTAAGAAAACAACTAATTAAATATGAAAACATATAGGTATGTCAACTCAAATTTTACTAACTAACCATCTACCATAGATACGTATTTTTAAACAAATATAAACTGTAAGTATTTGTGATTGCTTTCAACCATTTTCCAGTTGCATTCATTTGGGATTAGAAAAAATTGTTTACAGATTTCTCTTGTTTCATGTTATTATTTGGTCGCTAAGTTATGTTCAACTCTTTTGTAATGTCATGGACCAAAGCCCACCAGATTCCTCAGTCCATGGGATTTTCCAGGTAAGAATACTGGAGTGAGTTGCCATTTCCTTCTCCAGGGGATCTCCCCGACTTGGGGATTGAGCTAGTGTCTCCTGCTTGGCTAGCATGAAGCTAATAACGTTAGCTGGGTAAGTCTGTGAATGTGTAAATATCTGTGTTAATTCTTATATTGAGTGATACATAAGCAAACAACAGTCTATAAAGTATGTTTAGCCCTTGTCACATGGTTGAATTGGTTTCACAAAGTATATATTTAAAATAAATATCCATATTTAAGAAATGGAATAAACCATAGATTTAGTTATAGTCAGAAACTATATGACGAAACCAGAGATTTTACACACTCAAGACAAGTAAAATTACAGAAAATAACATAAAGGTGTGCTTGTAGCGAGGAGATGGTAGAATAAGCACTGTTTGGAAAAGTTTAATTTCTTAGTTAATTTATGACTTGAATGGTGATAGACATTTAGTAATTATAAAGAGCTTGCACGTGCAAAATAGACTCACAATTCATAAATTTTTCATCTATTTTGCACACCGATGTATGTAACATAGCATGCAATACTATCTCTTCCCTTGAAAAGGCAACATTAAAAATAGGTCACAGCTTCTGACAGAGATACAAACTGCCAGGATGAGGACTTGGAGCACAGCAGGAGGTCATGGAAGACTGGTAATGATGAGACTGCATTACTGCTGATTCTCAGCTCTGCTGAGAAAGTTGGAATTCTCACTCCAGGCCAGTGGTCATCCAGCCCTATCACAATTTCTGTGTGGTCTTGGGTGAGTCACTTAAACTCTCTCATTTGATTAACAGCAATCCTGAATTGACTTTGCTCACAAATGTATTATAAGGTACAACAGAGCCATGATAGAATGTGAACATAATACATATTTCTACCCTCATCTTCCTAAATACCTTTTATATTTTATTTTCTCTAAGACAACTTTTCCTTGGAAGAAAAGTTATGAACAACCTAGACAGCATATTAAAAAGCAGAGACATTACTTTGCAAACAAAGGTCCATCTAGTCAAGGCTATGGTTTTTCCAGTGGTCATGTGTGGATGTGAGAGCTGGACTGTGAAGAAAGCTGAGCGCTGAAGAACTGATGCTTTTGAACTGTGGTGTTGGAGAAGACTCTTAGGAGTCCTTTGGACTGCAAGGAGATCCAACCAGTCCAACCTAGAGGAGATCAGTCCTGAATATTCACTGGAAGGACTGATGCTGAAGCCGAAACTCCAATACTTTGGCCACCTGATGCGAAGGGCTGACTCATTTGAAAAGACCCTGATGCTGGGAAAGATTGAGGGCAGGAGGAGAAGGGGAAAACAGAGGATGAGATGGTTGGATGGTATCACCAACTCAATGGACATGAGTTTGAGTAGGCTCTGGCAGTTGGTGATGGACAGGCTTGGCGTGCTGCAGTCCTTGGGGTCACAAAGAGTCAGACATGACTGAGTGGCTGAACTGAAGACAACTTTCAGATTTTCATATGTCACAAAAGCTGAGAGATTAATTCTAAAAATATGAGAATTTTTCAGAAAGAGGATTTATTTTAGAAGGGTGAAGGGTAAAACCCTCCAAAATACTGGTTTTACTTTATCCTCACTTCATGTAGAAGATAACTTGAAAGCAACGTCATGAAAATGAACTAGACACTTGATCTTTGACAAATGAAATGTGTCATGCAACCTAATACTTGTAGCAATATACTAGTTTGGAAAGACTACTCAACTAGATACCATTCAAAACTCTAAGAATGATTTTGAAACCGTCACTTTAATACCTCAGAGCAGGGTTCTCCAACCTTTAAAATCCATCACTCTAACAGATCTTTTCACTCCACCTTTTGTATATACCTGTCACCTAAAACTGTTAGATTTTACCTTCTCTAGCTTTTAATATAAAAATAGTTATATCAAATATGTAGTTTCAATTGCCTAAACTCTTTCCACAACAAGATTGTGATACACTGCCACTGAACATTTCCATTTACTACCCTACTACTATATCCCAGATTTGTACAGGATATTTTTCTTACTCATAACATTAATACACAGAGTTACCAAAGTTAACTTAGAAAGCTCTGAGATAGCTATTTTCCAGTAGTCTTATAAAAAAGTTTTAAAAGTATAACCAGAACAACTTTCCTTTGTTTCAATTACTCAGAAATTCAGTAACTATATCACCAAAAATATACATATTGTTTCATTTATTTATATATGAATAAAATGATATCATTACGGCAGCAGGGAGTAGAAATGAGACAATGACAGGATCTTGTTCTGGCAGAACAATTTATAATTAATTTTTATACAAAGGAATTACATGTATAGCTAACTCTTATTTTCCTTTTTTCCTCTTTTCTTGCTATCCCTTCCTCCCTCCATCCTTTCCTCTCTCTCTCATTCTTCCTTCTTTCCATCCAGCGCTGGTTTTTGGCTGAGACCACAATTTTGATAAGAAATAAAAACTGTATTACTCAGGAAGGAAGCTAATAAGTTTACCCTCCTCAAATGCCATTAGGGGCTTCCTGAATAAATGAGAAGCACATTAATTTAAAAAAAAGAGAGAGAGGGTGCTTACATAAGCAACAGAAACAGATTCTGGTCTACATTATGTTTAACAGCAGCCTGAATAATAAATGTCAGATATGGATAAGATCTATTAGGACACCTTGCACATCTATGACCAGTGTAGTTTGCTTCCGACAGTTGTGCGGATTTCTTCAGTGCTGTGTTAAATAACAAACAGCAGGACTTCTACCACTTCCCTTTAAGGTAATCCCATAATATACTGTATTTGAGTAATAGCAAATTTTTAAAAAATATAATCCTTACTAAAACCTTCATTCCAAATCATTGCTTTATTCATTGTCATCACACACATAAATACAGACATACATGTCATGTGTTTAATTATATATTACTGAATATATTTAATTTTATATAATTAGTTTCATATTTGACACGTGGGCTTAAATGTTACACTTTATGTAAAAATCCATCTGTAGCCACATGTATTCTGGTTCTAAAGCTCATTCACTATTTTTTTTTTTCTTAACAAGGTTACATAAAAATTCCTCTTACAAGTTACATTTTAATTATAGTTAACCGTCAGCCTATTGACTCATTTTATTCATTTTAAAGGACAAAGAGAACAAACATTCTGGGGGTTATTTTTTGCTTGATTTTATGTTTGTTTTGCATGACAATTTATCTGCAAGTCAGCGGTTTATAGTCTAAGCTTCAATCTTGAGATTGCCCTAAACAAATGATTTGGTCACTATAGAGATAATAAATACCATTCAGAGTGATACGTTAAATAAAAAATATGTGACTTAAGAGATGAGATTTGGTAAAAATTGGTTTCTATTTCAACGACTCCTAGCATAGTGCAGCCCCTGAAGTCAATTTAATGTTTGTCAAAATCCGCTGAACTTTATAGTGAGCATCTGGGTAGCGCTACAGTGCAGATGTTGAATGGAATATCACAATAAAATTACTTAACATGTCATCTGGTTAATAATAATACTTCATTGAAAAAATTACTTTCTGTAATTTCTGACTTAGTTTTGCCCAAATAAAACCTGTTCACTTTTTTTTTTTAAAGCACAATTGTGACTGCCTACAAAACAAGCCCTCAAATATTTTATAGGTTTTCAGTTCAGTCGCTCAGTCATGTCCGACTCTTTGTGACCCCATGAATTGCAGCACACCAGGCCTCCCTGTCCATCACCAACTCCTGGAGTTCACTCACACTCACATCCATCGAGTCAGTGATGCCATCCAACCGTCTCATCCTCTGTGGTCCCCTTCTCCTCCTGACCCCAATCCCTCCCAGCATCAGAATCTTTTCCAATGAGTCAACTCTTCTCATAAGGTGGCCAAAGTACTGGAGTTTCAGCTTTAGCATCATTCCTTCCAAAGAAATCCCAGGGCTGATCTCCTTCAGAATAGACTGGTTGGATCTCCTTGCAGTCCAGGGGACTCTCAAGAGTCTTCTCCAACACCACAGTTCAAACACATCAATTCTTCGGCACTCAGCCTTCTTCACAGTCCAACTCTCACATCCATACATGACCACCAGAAAAACCATAGCCTTGACTAGATGGACCTTAGTCGGCAAAGTAATATCTCTGCTGTTGAATATGCTATCTAGGTTGGTCATTAACTTTTCTTCCAAG
>SJYX01008793.1:162806-192866 GCA_006410675.1 Oreotragus oreotragus | reverse complement strand
TTTCAGAATTTTCCACAGTTTATTGTGATCCACACAGTCAAAGGCTTTGGCATAGTCAAGAAAGCAGAAATCGATGTTTTTCTGGAACTCTCTTGCTTTTTCCATGATCCAGCGGATGTTGGATGTATTTTATTGATTCATTTTAAGCCATTTTAGTAACTGGATTCCTCTAGGTTGTATTTTAGAAGTTGAATAGCAAGAATTATGTAATGTCATTTTATTTATAATGTCTTACTGATTTTCTTCTAGATGAAGATGAGGATGAAGATGATGATGAAGATTTTGAGGATGATGATGAATGGGAAGACTGATCTATATATTATATATATATATTTTTAAGGTGAAATACTAAACACTACTTTCTGTCTATGGATTCTGTAAAATTATCATGTAAATGTTCTACCAATTTGCTGTATATTTTTGTTGCCTTTTTGCTTTTTTTTTTATTAATCTGTGCAATACCTCATTTAATCTGTAAGGGTTTGTCATAATCCTCTGCAAAGCTACTCCCTGTGACTGTGTGCACGTTTACACCAGGATGCTCACTTGATTTGTGAGTGTTTTTCATTCCATCAACAAGGGAGTTTAAATATTATATGTGAGACTGACAAAAACCTTAATGTAATTTAGTTATAATGCCAGAAGGAAAACACTATTTTCATACCCTACTTTTTCTGTACCTAAATTTTCTTATTAAAATCTAGTATAGCACTACATTCTTTTTTAAGTGATGCAAACCTTAGTTTATTTAGCCCCTTCTTTTTGAACACATGCCACATGAATGTTGAAACATACATTGCACAGTTCTCTAGACATCACTACACTGATGCAGGTTCTCAAATCTTAGCAATATGCTCTACATAAAATCACTACAGAGATGCTAGTTGGGAGAAGGAGTAACACACCTCTTACAGCAATATTGCCTATTGTTGTACAGATCTGGTATTTGGAGGCTGGAATCATAAGGAGCCCTTGCATACCTAATACTTGACTGAGGTTATTTTTGTGTTATAGTAAATGTGGCAGGCTCTTTTTGGCAAAAATTTTTAAATAGTATTTTTGGTATTATTCTGAAAGAAAAGTTAAGATGTTAAAGTTTAGGGGATCTTAGAGATAATTCCATACTACATGAACTGAAGAAGGCTATACATTGTGGTATTTGATTAATTCACTATAAAATTCAGAAAAGTATAAAAATGAGGTAGAATTAAGTATTTATATTTTGCAATCTGTATGGATTGAGATATTCAGAAATACCAACCATAGAAATCTTACCTAGTTGGCAAAGGTATACCCTATAATAGTGAAACTATAATATGCTGGGTGTTTTTTTTTTAATTTTGATAATTTCTCAAGGTTTTTGTCAAATGTCAGGTGAAGGGTTACCTTTTTCTTAAAAGATTGGTGGTCCCAATGTCAAGTTTCTTGGAACACAAAACCAAATGATAGATTTTTTAAAAGCAAAAATAAAACTTTACAACCTGCATATTTGTTATATATGCTATATGATGTGTTAAAATTAGGGTTTCCTTGCCTCTCTACAGTACACTAGTCTGCCTAAGGGTGATTGTTTCATATATATAGCATTAATTATCATACCTGCCTACTTTAAATTTTAGGTAGAAAAATGATCTGATTTAAATACAGACACCTATTTTTCTCACATTGAGTCATATACAGAATGTAGTTCCAAATGTATTTCATTACTATAGTCACAATATCTGACTAAAAATTAAGCTCTCTATAATTGTACCGACCAAAATCTAGTTATTGGCATGATCTTGACAGGCTGGACCTGCAAGATGTGGCTTGAATTTTAACCAGTTATCACATAATCTCTAGTGATCATGCATTTAGTTATCATGAGAAATAATTTAAAAGGTTTTGTTGCTGAAAGCAGTAAGTGGTGCAGTACAATAGTTAAGTTATTCAGAGAATGTTACCTACTTTGCAGGAATAATTTAAGCTCATGGGAAAGATTCTAGACTTTTTGTTTCTTGCAAAAAACAGTGCCCTCTGCTGCTAAAAACCTTTTTCTGCTTACTTTTTTTTTCATTTTTTTAATTGTGGCTTAATCTCTGTGGGTCTGGTGTGGATGAGGCTGGACAAGAACTAACCAATAAAATCAGGAATTTGTGCAAATGGTAAATAGAACATTTTAATTATTTTAAGTAATATCATTTTCCTTCTTGTTTCTTTCTTTTAGACATTATATAAATTTTTTTACAATATCTTGGAAATGTCTTTAATGCCAGCTTAAGATATCTGTTCACTTTGGGGCAAGGAATGCAGGGTTTTCTAGCTAACTTTGTTATGATAAAGATTTATCAGGAGCTGCTCTGAGCAGAGGATATCAAATCTTCGAATTGGAGACACAATTCTAAACATGTAAAATGGGTTTAAAATTTGCCAATGGTAATTGAGTTTATTCTTTCTTCTTAAAGCAAAAAAAAAAAAAGACTTTTGTTGTTGCACAAAGTCTAAATTAATATTGGTTGAAACACAGCAGCTGTGGGATTCAGTCCAGGCATGAAGACTAAATCCACTTTAATGTAAAGGTTGCATGTTTTCAGTCCTCCACCACCTCGCACCGTGGACAGCACTATACCTGTGCGTCGTCTGAGAGCTTCCCACATGCACTCCAGCTAAATGATTGTCTGATAGCCTTCGCGTTTAACAAACTAGCATGAGGCTTTTTATATCGAAACGCTATGTGATAGACAATTTCAGCTAGCCACATATTGTATGTATGAGATTCATAAAGACTTTCAATCATTCATTTCCATTTATCAACTGAAATTTTGTTTAGTATGTGAATTTTTTTTTTTTTTTGAAATGTATAGTGAATAGGATGTTGCACTGGTGGCAATTCATCATGGAGCATAATAAAATTAATTTGACCCAAATAGTATAAAATAGTGTATTTTTATTTGTTGTTAAGAGATTAAAATGGGTTAAAAAAATAATTTAGACTGTTTAGTAATGGATTCACAGCAGTGAATGGAAATGGTTGAAGTTTTCAGCCAACTGTATGCCCTGAGAGTTGGAGTGTGCCATTAAATAAACTTGGTGATCAAAAGAATGTTACACCCTGTTCTGCCGGGAAACGTGACAGCTGCTCAGCTGTTCCCCTGGGAGCCACTGCTGTGGTATACAGAGTGTTCACATTGCAAGGTCACACTGGAACTCGTGCATACCAAAAATGTTGTGCTTTCCTAAATCAGAGTGATAGTGGAGTTTACTGGTAGTTTCAGTAAAAGCCAAATACAGTAATTCGTGTGGAAGGGACTTAAAGAGCTTGCTGGCAAAGGTGGTGCTTACTTTTAAACAGGAAATTCAGTTTTTGATAAATAGAATTTTCTGTTCTACTGACCCTGGCACAAGTGGGTGTCTGAAGGTTAAGCTGAGCTGTAGAATCTTAAGCTGTAGAATGTTAAGTTGTGTAGGATGCTACAAAATGACTTCTAAAAACAGTCACATTTAAACATTTTCCATAATGATATGTCCTGTTACACATTTGTTTCTGTTGTACAAATGTGAACGCTTAAGAATGTATTAACCACACTTTTAAAAAGTTTTTTAAAGAGAGAAGTGCCTTAGAATTGCTCTTGTCACATTGTATTTGTCTATTCAATGAAGAAATTCCTGAAATCACTCTGCTTTGGAAATGGAGTTCTTAAAGGACAGCTGTAGGGGAAAGGCCTGCTACAGTGCAATGGAAGAGTCTTGGTGGAGGTTTCACTTAGCACACTTACCTTACTGACACGGTCACATCATGCCTCCAAAACAGCATGCTTTTCGTGATCTCTTGTTCTTTTATTCTTAGATTTTTTTCCTTTAAGTATGCTTTTTAGTGAAGCCACTAGAAAAAGGCATAATAACCTGGCTCTTATGAATATGATGGGGAACTTACTTTGCAGTTAATGTTAAGATTGTCTGTACCTTTTGTATGTGCTGCGTGGCATCTTCCTTCACCATGAAAATTTTGGATTTATAAATAACAAATCTGGATAAATCAACAGCAGCTTAATTTTTTTTTTTTTTTTAATTTACATGAGTGATCACGCTTGCCTGATGGCCCAGATGGTAAAGAATATCCCTGCAATGCAGGAGACCCATGTTCAATCCCTGGATTGGGAAGATTGCCGGAGAGGGAAATGGCAACCCACTCCAATATTCTTGCCTGAAGAATTCCGTGGACAGAGGAGCTTGGCAGGCTACCGTCCATGGAGTTTCAAAGAGTTGGACACAACTGAGTGACTATCACTCACTCAACTCACTAAAAAAGAAATGTTAATTTGCACCAGTGATCAGGCTATTGATACATATATAGTACTACATTTTACACAAGTCCAGTGTAAATCTAAACCAGCCATGTGTACCACTGTCAAGATCAGTCAAGATATGAATAACAGTTACTTTGAGTAAAATATAACAGTAGCTTATAGGTGGTTTCTAGCTTAGGTATTTGTGTATTGGGGCATTCCTGGTAAATTTGAAGTACTCAATTTAACAACTGAAAAATTTTCTTATCCTTAATAAGGATTTTTTTTTAATTTGTTAAGTACTACAATTTTAAGACTATCAAATTGCATTATGGAAATTGAACTTGCACGTGTCATATTGGCATTTTTTAATCTTGAATTTGGTTGGCATATCTTGACCTAAATTCAGTTTTATCCTAGTTCTTGCTAGATGTTTGAGGATTTTCATCAAGGCCAGCATCAATATCTCCTTATTTAAACTGATTATTAAAATTAAATATATGACAGGCATTAAAATATAACAATAGTCTCTGATCTCCTTCCTTAAATCTAAAATACTTACGTCTCAACTGAAAAACAGTTGGGAGACCATCGAGTTATATCAAGCATATACTCATATCCTGGATGAGAGAGTATCTGGGATAGTTGAGGGACTTGCTTGAGTCCCATTAGAGCCAAATATTAATAGCAGAAGCCAGATCTGACTACTGAATCAGTTGATCTTTCCCGTATACCATAATACTGTTTTATTCTTGTTTTCACTGTTTTTCTTAAGTTGTGGATAAATTGCAGATTTACTTTGTTTCTGGAAGATTTATGGCTACAAATTTCACCCTTTTTCACATGTCAGCTGGGTGTTGATAAAAGCCTCTAGCTTCCTTTCCCGTCTTTGCCTAGTAAAGCTGGCTGGCTTTGAGGAGCCAGCTCCTGACTCTGAAGCATGTGATAGTGTCTTGGCTCAGTGATAGCAGTCACCCTACATTGTCCAAGCATTCAGTCAGCACAGGCCACTTCTGTCCCTTAGTGCTGAGTTGAAAACAAATTGAGGTTTTTATTCTACATCCAAATTCTTTTCATTAGGTTCTTATAAATGGGCATTGCCTTTATTTAAACATAAGTATTTTGTAAACCCTTATGGTCAATGGCCTGACAGAAAATTACTTTGAGAATGTATTAATCTTTCTGCCTAATTATCAGCCAACAGCTGTACTGTCAGTTTAAAGACCAGGAGTTCTTCCAAGGAGCACAAGGACAAACTGGACACTTGAAATCCAACTTTTTGCTTCTCTTATTGTTGAGACAGGTGAATTCTAACTAGGTTGCATGTACTTCACCTTTGCTGTAAAAGGGATAGGAAAATAAAATACATCTAGTATTTGTGGTGTTGACAGAAATTAAGTGAAAGGAAAAGACATTATCATGTCCACTTAACTTTAGGGAAATCAACAAAGCTGCTTATAACGTCTCAATTCTGTAGTTGTCTATTTGACACCTTGGGTCCTTAAATCAGCTTCCAGGCCTAAAAAAAACAACCCTTTTTTTTTTTTTTTTTTTTAAATGAGTGGGAGTCTAAGGAGGCAGAGCATAGAAAAGAATTTTGTGTGTGTTTGTCTACACAGAATTTGTGTCTCCAGCCATTGTTTTTAAGACTGGGATTGAGAGAAAACTCAGCAAGTAAAATTGAGTTTGAATCTCCATTTTGAAGGATAATAACTAGTTAGGGAGAAACTGATGCAGTAGAATATTTGGGTTCTGTTTGTTTATTGAGCAAGGATGTAAGTGTAGAAGGGCCAACTTCTTAGTTGTATATTCAACTAAAGCTCAATATAGTCCATTCAGATAGAAAAATTTTAACTTTCTTAAAAACATTGCCAAACTTTGCTGTGGGTATTTGCTGAAGGTTGTGATGTAGGTAACATTAATAGTTAAG
Source organism: Oreotragus oreotragus (assembly GCA_006410675.1). Classification (NCBI taxonomy): domain Eukaryota; kingdom Metazoa; phylum Chordata; class Mammalia; order Artiodactyla; family Bovidae; genus Oreotragus; species Oreotragus oreotragus. Next base: position 186,671 of record SJYX01008793.1, on the reverse strand, counting down.
TAATTATGACAGTCTAATAAACCTCATACTAAAACTACTTTCCAAGCCACCTCTAAATGATCTATTGTTATAGTCTTATTTTATTCATGCATTAATGCCTCTAAATCGCATAGAGCATGATTATAACATCCTGCTGCCTCAAGATGTTTAGAAAGTTCAGGTAGATTGTGAGCCAGTTGAATGCTTTAAAATCTCTACTAGGGCCTCACAGTTTATAGCCAACATGCCTGGGACAGCCTGACATGGTTTATGCCAGTTAAACTAGCAAAGAGAAATTCTACATACAACCTGAGCCCTGTCAGCATCCTTTTTACTTGACATTTTCATTGCTTTGATTTCTAGAACCCAGAACAACAAAAACTTGTTGACAGGAGTCACTGCAGTCAGCCCTCTGTTTCTCTGGGGTTTGCATCAAAAGATGAAGGGCCAATTGTATTCCCTGTACTAAACCTTTTTATTTTTTAATTTTTTATTTAAATTTTTTTAAATTATATTTTTTTTAATTTAATTTTTTATGCCACACCATGCTACTTGTGTGATTTTAGTTCCTCCGCCAGGGATCATGGCAATGAGAGTGCAGAGTCTGAACAACTGAACTACCATTTTACATAAGGGACTTCAGCAGACTTAAATTTTGGTATCCATGGAATTCCAAATCCTCTGTGGATACTGAGGGATGACTATGTATTTTTCATATGTTTCCTCACTTGCCAGCTAACTGAATATTAAACCAATAATTATTCCTTTGGTTATTCCAATAGCCTGCTTGGGAAAAGATGGTAGGGAGATAACATTATATATTTGAGTTCCGTTTTGATTCTATAAAACTTACTTCTCTAGTCTTTATGTGCAGTTCAGTTCAGTTGCTCAGTCATGTCTGACTCTTTGTGACCCCATGGACTGCAGCACACCATGCCCTGTTCATCAATCCCGGAGTTTACTCAAACTCATGTCCATTGAGTCAGTGATGCCATCCAACCGTCTCATCCTCTGTCATCCGCTTCTCCCATCCTTAATCTTTCCCAGCATCAGGGTCTTTTCAAACTTCGCCTCAGGCGGCCAAAGTATTGGAGTTTAAGCTTTAGCATCAGTCCTTCCAATTAATATTCAGGACTGATTTCCTTTAGAATGGACTGGTTGGATCTACTTGTGTCCAAAGAACTCTCAAGAGTCTTCTCCAACACCACAGTTCAAAAGCATCAATTTTTCGGGGCTCAGCTTTCTTTATAGTCCAACTCTCACATCCATACATGACTACTGGAAAAACCATAGCTTTGACCAGATGGACCTTTGTTGGCAGAGTAATATGTCTGCTTTTTAATATGCTGTCTCGGTTGGTCATAACTTTTCTTCCAAGGAGCAAGCATCTTTTAATTTCATGGCTGCAGTCACCATCTGCAGTGATTTTGGAGCCCCCCCAAAATAAATCTGCCCCTGTTTCCACTGTTTCCCCATCTATTTGCCATAAAAGTGATGGGACCAGATACCATGATCTTCGTTTTTTGAATGTTGAGTTTTAAGCCAACTTTTTCACTCTCCTTTTTCACTTTCACTTTCAACTTTTTCACTCTCCTCTTTCACTCTCTCTCTTTCAAGAGGCTCTTTAGTTCTTCGCTTTCTGCCATAAGGATGGTGTCATCTACATTGCTGCTGCTGCTGCTGCTGCTAAGTCACTTCAGTCGTGTCCGACTCTGTGTGATCCATAGACCACAGCCCACCAGGCTCCCCNTTTTTCACTTTCACTTTCAACTTTTTCACTCTCCTCTTTCACTCTCTCTCTTTCAAGAGGCTCTTTAGTTCTTCGCTTTCTGCCATAAGGATGGTGTCATCTACATTGCTGCTGCTGCTGCTGCTGCTAAGTCACTTCAGTCGTGTCCGACTCTGTGTGATCCATAGACCACAGCCCACCAGGCTCCCCATCCCTGGGATTCTCCAGGCAAGAACACTGGAGTGGGTTGCCATTTCCTTCTCCAATGCATGAAAGTGAAAAGTGAAAGTCAAGTCACTCAGTCGTATCCGACTCTTAGTGACCCCATAGACTGCAGCCTACGAGGCTCCTCCACCCATGGGATTTTTCAGGCAAGAGTACTGGAGTGGGGTGCCATTGCCTTCTCCCTACATATCTGAGGTTATTGATATTTCTCCCGGCAATCTTGATTCCAGCTTGTGCTTCATCCAGCCCAGCATTTCTCATGATGTACTCTGCATATAAGTTAAATAAACAGGGTGACAATATACAGCCTTGACGTACTCCTTTCCCTATTGGGAACCAGTCTGTTGTTCCATGTCCAGTTTTAAGAGTTGCTTCTTGACCTGCACTCAGATTTCTCAGGAGGCAGATCAAGTGGTCTAGTGTTCTCATCTCTTAAAGAATTTTTAAGGCTTTGGCACAGTCAATAAAGCAGAAGTAAATGTTTTTTTGGAACTCTCTTGCTTTTTCGATGATCCAGTGGATGTTGGCAATTTGACATCTGGTTCCTCTGCCTTTCTAAATCCAGCTTGAACATCTGGAAGTTCTTGATTCACATACTATTGAAGCCTAGCTTGGAGAGCTTTGAGCATTACTTTGCTAGTGTGTGAGTAGACATATACACATATCCATTTTTAAGATTCTGTTCCCATATTGTTCATTACAGAGTTTTAAGTAGTGTTCCCTATGCTATACAGTAAGTTCTTATTATCTATTATATTTTTCATTTTTATTGAAATATAGTTTATTCACAATGTTATACCAGTCTGCTTTACAGCCAAGTGACTCAGTTATACATACAGTCTTTTGTAATATTTTTTCCATTATGATTTGTTACAATATATTAATACAGTTCCCTATGCTATACATTAGGACCTTGGTGTTTGTAAACCGAACTGTTTTAAATGATTGTTGTAACTGTAATTTGGAAGTAGGCCTCAAGAAAAATCTCTCAATCCATGTATTAATATATTTCTACCTTAGGGTAATAGACTAAATTCATGTGACCACATAATTTTAAGACCCCTTGAGAGACCAGGCTTCTGTCTCAGCCCTGTCTGCCAGATCCCTAATAGGTTTTTGTAGTTTGTTACCTTGACGCAACTAGGAATAGAAAGTGTGTGTGCATGCTAAGTTGTTTCAGTTGTGTCGGACTCTTTGCCACCCCATGGGACTGTAGCCTGCCAGGATATTCTGTCCGTGGAATTCTTCACACTTTCACAATGATATCAACTCATGAGAATTGTTCTGACAAGTCCGGAGAAGCAAAATTGATGCTATGTCAAGATCAAAATATAGAAATCTTTTCCCCAAGTTTTGTGTTCCATGCCTTAATTCCCAATGGCATTTTTTTTTTTTTAACAGCATCTTCCCCAAAGATAGAAACTACTACACAATGTTGAATAGGAAACTGGAAGAAGCAACAGGTTTCAGAAAATTATGAGGCTGCTTCCCAGTCTTCAGTTACTGCTTCTCCTGAAAGCATTGTCCCCTTAAGCCATCCTCTAGCTTTACATTTTCTCTGACTCAAAGCAACAACCGCTGTTCTGCTCACCTCTCCTGGAAATTATCCAACCCCGTTTTTTGCTATGTTGCATGGTTCCAGTCATCCCTCCCCCATGACAGAAAATAATAACTGGTAACCAAGAGGGCTAGCTAGGGAGTATAAAGTGCACAGAAGAGGACTTGGTTTTGCATGTGTGAGTTCTTGAAACTTAGGTATTACTGGGACTTGGGGAGGCACAGTGAAAGTCGGCTTCTAAGTATTCATGATATCAAGAACACCTTCAAGTAAGGACTACCCTGGGGGCCCAGTGGTTAAGACTACGCTTCCACTGCAGGAGGTGTGGGTTTGATCCCTGTTTGAGGAACTATTAATAAGATCTTGCGGCCAAAAAGAGGCGGGAGGTGGGAAGAACACCTTCAAATTTTGGTTCTGCTTTGTATGGGGAGTACATTACCTGCCCACACAAATGTTTTTCTAAGAAACACTGTCCCCAGAGGGCACTGTCAACACTTGTTTGCAATTCCCAGTGTAGACTGATTTCTGACTTCCTCAGCGAGACATCCCCTGGCCCTGTCTCCTGTCTGAAGTGGGTAATGAAATGTGAGCACCCAGCTAGTTCAGACCAAACCACTTTTTGATAATGGTGAAGCCAGTAAAGGGGCTTCCAGAAGCCCCTTGGGTGTGCTTTCGCCACTGCCAGACCTTTCATCACTGACATGCTGAGAAAAATCAGGTTTAAAGGGATCCATCATTTCCAGGCAAGAATACTGGAGTGGCCATTTCCAACTCCAAAGGATCTTCCCAACCCAGGGATCAAACCTGCATCTTTTGCATCTCCTGCATTGCCAGGCAGATTCTTTACCAATAGCGCCACCTGGAAAGCCCCATCATATTAATACTAACCACTATTCATTGGAATACTTAGTAAGTTGGGCATGACGTGAAATGTTTTACATGAGAGAGTTATTCCCATTTTTAGTCAAGCAAATGCAAAGTTGAGTTAAACAGTTGGCACAAAGTTAAATAGTAAATAGGGGCTTCCCTGGTGGCTCAGCTGGTAAAGAATCTGTCTGCAATTCAGGAGACCTGGGTTCATTCCCTGGATTGGGAAGGTCCCCAGGAAAAGAGAATGGCAACCCACTAGTACTCTTGCCTGGAGAATCCCACAGACAAGAGAAGCCTGGTGTGCTACAGTCCGTGGGGTTGCAAAGAGTTGGACGTGATGAGTGGCTAACACAAACTGTAGATGGCAGAGCTGGGGATCAGACTTGGGTCCGACTTAATAGAAAAGATATACCCTAAACCGCTCTAGCTCTCTGTCTGCTAAGAGCACTGACACCAGTGATGATCTGAATAAACAATCAACACGTTACTCCATTGTCTTTACTCAAATGTAGGAGGCTTAGGATTGTTCTGCATTTGCAACGCGAAGACCCGGAGGGAAATGCCGTCACACAGTTCAGTTCAGCCCCATGGACTGCAGCACACCAGGCCTTCCTGTCCATCACCAACTCCCAGAGCGGGCTCAATCTCATGTCCATTGAGTCAGTGATACCATCCAACCATTTCATCCTCTGTTGTCATCTCCTTCTCCTGCCTTCAATCTTTCCCAGCATCAGGGTCTTTTCCAGTGAGTCAGTACTTCCCATCAGGTGGCCAGAGTATTGGAGTTTCAGCTTCAGCATCAGTCCTTCCAATGATTATTCAGGACCGGTTTCCTTTAAGAGCGACTGGTTTTATCCCCTTGCAGTCCAAGGGACTCTCAACAGTTTTCTCCAACGTCACAATAAAAAGCATCAATTCTTTGGCGCTCAGCTTTCTTTATAGTCCAACTCTCACATCCATACATGACTACTGGAAAAACCATAGACTTGACAAGATGGATCTTTGTTGGCAAAGTAATGTCTCTGCTTTTTAATATGCTGTCTAGGTTGGTCATAACTTTTCTTCCAAGGAGCAAGCATCTTTTAATTTCATGGCTGCAGTCACCACCTGCAGTGATTTTTAAGCCCCCCAAAATAAAGTCAGTCACTTTTTCCATTGTTTCCCCATCTATTTGCCATGAAGTGATGGGACCAGATGCCATGATCTTCATTTTTTGAATGTTGAGTTTTAAGCCAGCTTCTTCACTCTCCTCTTTGACTTTTATCAAGAGGGCCTTTAGTCCTTCGCTTTCTGCCACAAGGGTGGTGTCATCTGCATAACTGAGGCTACTGATATTTCTCTCAGAAATCTTGATTCCAGCTTGTGCTTCATCCAGCCCTGCATTTTGCATGATGTACTCTGCATATAAGTTAAATAAGCAGGGTGACAATATACAACCTTGACATACTCCTTTTCCTATTTGGAACCATTCTGTTGTTCCACGTCCAGTTCTAACAGTTGCTTCTTGACCTGCATACATATTTCTCAGGAGGCAGGTAAAGTGGTTTGGTATTCCCATCTCTTTAAGAATTTTCCACAGTTAGTTGTGATCCACACAGTAAAAGACTTTAGTATAGTCAATAAAGCAGAAGTAGATGTTTTTCTGGAACTCTCTTGCTTTTTCTGTGATCCCATAGATATTGGCAATTTCATCTCTGGTTTCCTCTGCCTTTTCTAAATCCCGCTTGAACATCTGGAAGTTCTCGGTTCACGTATTGCTGAAGCCCAGCTTGGAGAATTTTGAGCATTACTTTTCTAGCATGTGAGATGAGTGCAACTGTGTGGTAGTTTGAGCATTCTTTGGCATTGCCTTTGTTTGGGATTGGAATGAAAACGGACATTTTCCAGTCCTGTGGCCACTACTGAGTTTTCCAAATTTGCTGGCATTGAGTGCAACACTTTCCACAGCATCATCTTTTAGGATTTGAGATAGCTCAGCTGGAATTTCATCACCTCCATTACTTTTGTTCTTAAATATGCTATTAAAAAAGGAGAGAAAAATATATATGTTAAAATCATACAGCTAAACCAGCAGCCACTAAAGCAAACCAAGGCAAGTTTTGAGATTACTGCAGCCTCAGACTTTTGGAGTATTCATGAATAGAATCTTTTATCGGTTTTTTGTTTGCTCATCCCCAATTCCAATTCCTCCTCCCATCACCATCAAAATATTTTTTTTCCATTTAAATGTTAGCTTAGGTAACTGGCATGCTTAATAATCCCAGATGCTTAATAAGTGATTACAAGTGATTTGAGTCATCCCAAATGCTTAATAAATGATTACACAAGAATTTATTTGGAATTACCTCAGAATCCTATCTCTGAATTTCAAGTAACCTCTGTCAATATGTCTCTTTCTTTAAGCATGTTTCATTGGTCTCATATTTTTTCACCCAACGGTGACTTTTAACTTATGACAATCACACATGGAGAAGAAGCTGGACTTGTTTTGTCTTTTATTCTTTTTCTTCTTTTAAAAATAATCCACATTTTATTTTATTATTTTTTTATTTTTATTATTATTTTTTTGTATTTATTTTTTTTACACGAACTCCCAAACATTTATTGATATTAATGACAGCTTCTGGGAGTAAAAGCATAGATACCATCCCCATAAGTTTTGATGGTCAAGTTTCTTGTTACACTTGTTATACTTGCTACAAGTGTCTCGGAGAAGAGTCACCAAAAAGTCTTGGCAGCATTCAGAGAAACAGAAATATACGCGTTGGAGAGTCCGCTTGTGTTCCTCCTGACTGTGTTATTTTCAGTTTTCTGCTGGTCTCCTGCATATTCTGTACCACCCACCCCCCCAGCTGATGATAAAGAGCCATAGATTAAAGTATATCTGCCAGAAAGACGTTCACAAATACATATAAGTGAATGTATTTTCCCTCTGACACTTCCTTTAAATGTCAAAAAAATAAAAAAGCTTAATTTTCCCAATTTTTCTCCAGTGTAAAGAGTTTCTCCAACTGCCATTTGTTGGATTATTGGTTCGCGTGTATGTTAAGTGTGGCTGCCACCCAGCCCCAACTTGGAGGGGAACTGATGCTTGAGAAATGCAGGAAGGGCAACTTCCAAACTGTAATCTGAGACTGCCTTTAGATCATTTTTGTATTTATGTACTTCCTTCACTGGTAGCTCAGAGGTAAAGAATCCACCTGCAATGCAGGAGATGCAGGTTCAGATCCCTGGGTTGGGAAGATCCCCTGGAGGAGTAAATGGCTACCCACTCCAGTATTCCTGCTTGGAAAATTCCATGGACAGAGGAGCCTGGTGGGCTACAGTCCACGGGGATACAAAAGAGTCAGACACGACTTAACGACTACACAACGACTACACAGATGGATCAACTGAGATTTCATTCAGGAAGAGAGAAAATTTAACAGTTGGTGCTACTGATAGGATTTTGATCAGAGATGACCAGACTTTCCAAATACATACCTAATTTTTAAAACTTCTAAACATATAACTACAAAAGTCGTGTTGCTAAGAAGCTGCTGAACTTGTCATAAAGCCTACATGGCTAGTTACACAAGGTTTCAATCTGAGACAAGCAATTAGTCATCTGAAAATTAGTGCAGAATAGCCAATGAACAAGCAGATAATAGATCAAACCTAATTTTTAAAACTTCTAAACATATAACTACAAAAGTCGTGTTGCTAAGAAGCTGCTGAACTTGTCATAAAGCCTACATGGCTAGTTACACAAGGTTTCAATCTGAGACAAGCAATTAGTCATCTGAAAATTAGTGCAGAATAGCCAATGAACAAGCAGATAATAGATCAAAGTAAAGACTTCCGCTTCGGAGTGCGAATTTGCCTAATGAATTCAGTGTTAGGGGGTTAAGGATTATACAGATTTGACCTCAGGATGGTTTATTTAGAGAACAAGACTTTTGTTTTCCAGTTGTCAGTCCTCAGCTCACCCAAACACTCATGACTGTATCCTGAGCACAGATCTGTGATCCCACGGGAGAAGGGGTAGAGTGAGGCTTCGAGGGGAGAGAACCAGCAAGAGTGGATGCAGATATTCTTAGAGCTCTGGCCCTGCCATGCACACAAACAGACAGCCTACCTTTGGCTGCTCCCTAAAGATGCCATCCTTGGAGCTCCTAGTCTCCACATGTAGGTCCTGCCCTGTCATGAGTGGTCATAGTGGTTTGGTGGCTCAGTCCAAATCTTTGCTATCCTATGGGCTGTACCAGCCACATTTCTCTGTCTATGGGATTTTCCAGGCAAGAATACTGGAGTAGGTTGCCATTTCTTTGTCCAGGGAATCTTCCCTACCCAGGTATCGAACCTGTCTCCTGCATTGGCAGGCAGAGTCTTTACCACCGAGCCACCAGAGAAGCCCCACCCTGTCATAAACCCTGGGATAAATCTTGCCTCTACACTTCCTTTCTCAGCCACTATCATTTTTGGTTCCTCATCACCCTTTAGCCACCTGGGGAGGAATGGCGAGGATATACGATCACACTGTCTCTTCATTGCTGAGCAGCTAATCATCTCCACCAATTCGTATGTAGTGAATGCTTGCTGTTTATTAGCCATGAAGGTAAGATAAAGTCCCTGATCTCTAGGATATAGAATCCAGTAGGTGATCAGGAAGATTAAGACATCTATACAGATAGCATATATAATGCAAGGCTAGATGTATTCTGCGGGGAAGGCAATGGCACCCCACCCCAGTACTCTTGCCTGGAAAATCCAATGGACGGAGTAGCCTGGTGGGCTGCAGTCCATGGGGTCGCTAACAGTCGGACAGACTGAGCGACTTCCCTTTCACTTTTCTCTTTCATGCATTGGAGAAGGAAATGGCAACCCATTCCAGTATTCTTGCCTGGAGAATCCCAGGGATGGGAGAGCCTGGTGGGATGCCGTCTATGGGGTCACACAGAGTCGGACACGACTGTAGTGACTTAGCAGCAGCAGCAGCAGATGTATTGTGAGACTGTGGAATGTAGAATACAAGAGGGGTAGATGATGGAGGAAGAAGATGAGTTCAGCCCTAAATACACTGTGTCTGGGGTGCTTGTTCTTTTAAAAGAGTGAATTTAGAATCATAAGGGCGGTATTTGTGCTGGAGGTAAGAATTTGGGCATCATGTGGTAAGAGTGGAATTTAAAGATGAGACTTTGGATAAGGTCACCCAGGGAGAGTGTGGAAAAGAATAGATCTCCTTTGAAAGATGCCCGTTTCCCCATCTCCTTGGTGCAATAACTGACTCATCTTTCAAGGTCTGAAGAATGAGTAGGTGGTCCCTAGATGTAGAGAGTGGGAAGGGAATTCCAGGCAGGTCAATGGTCTGTGAAAGGTGTGTGTCAAGAGGTGGCATCACTGATTCAGTGAACTGCTTAAGTATGGCTTAAGCATGGGGAGCAGGAGGACAGATTGATCTCATGTGGTCTCGGTCTACAATGACTTGAGGCTGGGCTTGGGTTCCCCGGCAGAGATTGAGGCTGAGTCATGGTCGTGAGAGTACCAGATCCTAGCCACTAGGCCGGTGGTCTGTGACAGGGGGCCTGGCCCTTCGGCTTTGCAGAAAAGAATTCCCACAAAGACAGAAAGTCATCGCTGATGGCTCAGATGGTAAAGGATCTTCCTGCAATGCGGGAGACCCGGGTTTGATCCCTGGTTCAGGAAGATCCCCTGGAGAAGGGAATGGCAACCCACCCCAGTGTTCTTGCCTGGAAAAAATCCTCAGACAGAGGGGCCTGGAGGGCTACAGTCCATAGGATTGCAAAGAGTCGGACATGACTGAGCGACTAACACACACACGGTGAAACAAGTAAAAGTATTTATTAGTAGAGAAAAGAAGTATAGTATGTGTAAACAGAACTATCTCAGAGAGAGAGCGAGTTGCTGAGTTGCACTCTTTTGGCACTTTGAAATACTTTTATGGGGCATTTCTTCTGGGTTTCCATTGGCCAATCCTTTGGGTTTGCCTGAGTCACAGTCCATATTTGGTGTATCTCAGGATCCTCCCATGAGTTCACACACAACTCTTAGCCAAGAAGGCTTACCACAAAGGCTTATGGGTAGAGCATCCCTTGACATCACTCTCATTTTGATCTCCAAGGAGCTTTCCTGAGTATGCATAGTTGGGGAGGTCTCCTGACCTGGAGAATGAGAAATATGTGGTCTGGGTAGGGCCCAATTTTAATTGTCCTGCTATTCTTGTCTTGGAATTTTGGTCCATAGGGAATGAGTTGCCAATCACTTTACCCTTGGGGGCCCCACCTACTGCCTGCCTCAAGATGAGGATGAAAGATCAGCAGGGCTACGTTTGCCAGGCCAAGGGAGCTGAGCTTTATTCTGTAGAATGTGGGTTATCACAAATTGCATTTGGGAAAAATACCACTTAAGCAAGTAGAGAAAAAATGGGCGAGGGAGAATGGAGACAGAAACCAGTTAGGAAGCAACTGGTTAGGAAAAAGCCAGTTCAGAAGCAACAGTCCAGATAACAGATTGTGAGTGACTCCTCAAAGGTTTTTATGGTGGTTAAGGAGAGGATATGACATTTTTAAGAGGAGAAATTCCTTTCATGGCCATAACCTGAGGGAAACTCCTGTTAAATTAAAGTTTATTCTGATCTGCCCCACTCTGACCAGTTTGCATATGCAAAAGTAAACTGGAGCTGCTCTTGGGCAGGGGTTGAAGAGAGTTGAATTTGCTGTGCAGAACAGAATGAAAAGAACTTGGAACTCCCAGGAGTGATGTAGGAGGATAGTAACGAAGACGAATCATGAGAAGAAGGAGTGATAAACTAACAATAAAATACAGACTATTATGTTGTATAAAATTTAAGTGGGGGAAAAAATCTCAAATAGGGAGTTAGTCCCTCTGTTACTGTTTTAACATCTCATGCTTGAAGTCATTGTGTCACTGTAATAACAACCTTTCCTTCATTTCCCAAATTTTCATGTAATGTCGAGCCTGTGGAAACCAAGAAAGAGGGCTGATTGTCACAGGTCTGTTGTCACATTAGGTCACTGTTGACTGAAATAGGCCAGGCAACCGTAGGTTTGCAAGAGGCATGCTTGGTGCACGGAGCCCGAGACAGCCATGAGCAGATAAGCCTCTAGCCCCTACCCCTTCATCCCAGGAATCCTCAGAACTCTGTGGACTGTCACGGAGGTGCACTGAGGTTTCCAGTTAACTTTATCTTGACTATTAAATACACGTGTATGGCACATACAGTCTTCCCTACTGGCTCAGATGGTAAAGAATGTCCCTGCACTGTGGGAGACCCAGCTTCAGTTTCCGGGTTGGGACATCCCCTGGAGAAAGCAATGGCTAGCCACTCCAGTATTCTTGCCTGGAAAAATCCCAAGGACAGAGGAGCCTGGCGGGCTACATTCCATGGGGTCACAAAGAGTCGGACACGACTGAGTGACTAACATCACATCACATCATATACACTTACATATGTCACTTTTATTTGACATGAGGAAAAATATGTACATAATATATACATGTGCTGCTGCTGCTAAGTCACTTCAGTTGTGTCCGACTCTGTGTGACCCCATAGACGGCAGCCCACCAGGCTCCCCCATCCCTGGGATTCTCCAGGCAAGAACACTGGAGTGGGTTGCCATTTCCTTCTCCAATGCATGAAAGAGAAAAGTGAAAGTGAAGTCGCTCAGTCTGTCCCACTGTTAGCGACCCCATGGACTGCAGCCCACCAGGCTACTCCGTCCATTGGATTTTCCAGGCAAGAGTACTGGGGTGGGGTGCCATTGCCTTCCCTGAATATATACATGTATTTATATTTAAACATGTAAACATTATATATAAATAAGATTTTCTCACATCAAGTAAAAATTATAGTAGATACTTGCGTATGTAAATACATCCGGTTGGCCAAAAATGTTCATTTGAGTTTTTCCATAAGAAGGTACAGAAAAACATAAATGAACTTTTTGACCAATCCAATATATGTAATATAATGTAATACAATGACATACCAGGAATATGTGACTTTTAATTCTGAGGTCTGTGGATGCTCTGACCCTCCTCAAGAGGAGCATATCCATTTTCTGAAGCATGTGCTACGGTTGTCAGCCTCTGATAGTTATCACACTCTACCCCTCCAACCTGATGTCCATCTCCACAGCTGCCGTGGACTTGCCCCCGCCAAGAGCACCATTTCGAGTGAACGCCTTTGAGCTCAGGAGCACACTGAGGCATTTTGCGCTGCCAATGGGCCCTTCCTTAGTACAACTCTCTGCTTTGCCACCTGACTCTCCTCTGGTTTTTCTTTAGACATACTCAGCCTCTGCCCTTTTCTCGGAGTGACCTCGTCTAAACCCCCATCTTTAAGTGCTACTCATACTCAACCCCACAAATCCTTATTTCCAGCACAAACCTACCTTCCCCATGATCACTACTTTCAAATGGACAGGTACTCAGACTATTTAAAACTGAGCGTATCTTCTTCCTCCGATACTTGCTGTATCCTGCTCTCCCATTTTGTGGCACGACTGTCCACCCAAACGGCCCAGCCGGGACGTGTCAACCTGCACACCTCTCTTCTGTTGCCCCCTGCCTCCCTTCGTCTAACCAGTCACTAAATTCTGTGGAGCACACGCTTTCTCATTCTCTGCTTTCTCTGTTCTGACGTCTTCACAACTACTCATTGTTCAGTCTCTGCATTGCTCCCTTTCTAGACCATTGCAGCGGTCTCCTTACTGGTCTTCTGGCCACCAGCCTGGGCCTCACCGAGTCCATTCTTCTCTCACTTGCTGTTGCTCAGTCGCTCAGTTACGTTCGACTCTTGGCAACCCCATGGACTGCCATGCCAGACTTCCCTGTCTTCGCTGTCTCCTTGTTCAAACTCGTGTGCATTGAGTCAATGATGCCATCCAACCATCTTGTCCTCTGTTTCCCCCATCTTCTGCCCTCAATCTTTCCTAGCATTAGGGTCTTTTCCAGTGAGTCAGCTCTTCGTATCAGGTGGCCAAAGCCACATTTTTGCAAAGTTGTACAAACATCATGTCACGCTTTTTGCAGTTCTTTGATGCTTGCCAGGACCCTTAGAATGAATCCCCATTCTTTAGCTTACACTGAGTTGCTCAGGGCAGACTTGTGGCTCTGAGACCCTTCCAGCCTTTTCATTCAGACATGGATAATTTTATGGACTTTTAGAAATTTGTCTTACTGAGACATGCCTCTGTGGTTCAGATGGGTATATGATTTGACAGAGAGAAAGCTGGTAAACAGGACAGTTTGGTTGAAACCTAATTTCCAGTTTTGGTGTACCATAATGATGGTGTACTCACAAACCCTTGTCTAACTGGGGGATGGCTTCTCAGCTGTGATTTTTTTCAGTCAGTCGTTTCTTCTAAGGGCTTTTCAGAAAAGTTGAATGTTAGAATGACTCAAAAAGATAAGTTGGAATAAACCAAATTCCAAATCAGCATTCTAATCAAAATAACCTAAATATCCAAGTTATTAAAATTGCTTAAATAAAATACAGTAGGTTATGTGATGATATGTAAGTCACATGTGTGTTTAAATATGCATTAAGAAGGGTCTAAAAGGATATACTAAAGGGTTGTCAGCAATTCTGCATGGGTGAGATTGTGGAGATTTTTATATTTTTCGCCTTATCTGTATATTCTAATTTGTCTTAATGATCACATACTACTTTTGTTAAAGACCATACAGAAACTAAATAGTAGTACTATTATTAATCCACAAAACCTGTCAATACTAGAAAAAAAGACTGAAATATTAACTCTTCACCAAATTCTCGCTTTTTATAGAATGACATTAATCCTATGATTTTCTATTTTCTGTAATTCCCAGTTCTCTCAAGCTTAAATGTCTCTCCTCATTCATCACCCCTACCATTTGATTTGTTTTTCAGCCTGGTGTCTTCTCCAGTCTTTAAAATTCTAAAACAAGTGTCACCTTCCTTGAGAAGCTTTTCTTGACCCCTTATCTGCTTATGGTCAAGGGTCTATGGTAAACAGTGGCTGGCTCACAAGTCAGACCCATCCAATTCGTCTACTGTCCAGTCTGCAGACTGAAGAGAGATTTAACATTTTTTAATGGTTGAAAAAATGATCAAAAGAAGAATATGAACAACAGATGAAAATTACATGAAATTTGAATTCTAGTGTCTACAAATAAGTTGTATTAGAACACAGACATGCTTATTCATTTGCATATTATCTGTAGCTGTTTTCACCCTATAAAGGCAGGGTTGAGTAGTTGTGATGGAGACCAAGTGGCCCACAGAATCTAAAATGTTTAAATATGTTATACAATATTTTAAATATCTCTGGCCCTTTATAGAAATTTGCTAACACCAGTTTTAGAAGATTAGGCTTCCTCAGTGCTCACAAAGGACTCTATACCTACTGGAAATTCTGGAAGGAACGAGGATCCTCACTGTTTGGAAGTGAAAGACACTTTCTAATTCAACTTGGTCTCCCCAGCATCAGGCAGAGAGCTTCATCCACAGGAGGCACCTGATAGACACACAGTGCCTGAAGGAATGGTGTCAGGTCCCACCCCTAGACTTGTAAGTGACGTGAAGACAGGCAGTTTTATCTCCTTTGTTCACTGCACATCCTCAGTGTCCGGAAGTATTTGGAACGTGGCAGGCACTCAGAGAACAATTGTGGAAGTCCAGTGCCTCCGTATCAGTGCGAAATTTCTGAGTTTTGTAATCCTTAGGTCAGGTCTTTGACTTTTACATCAACTATTCGATGACTGATGAAAACAAAACCCCACCTTCCAAACCTCAGAGAAACAAAGAAAAAACAGTGTGAACTTCTCACAAAAGTAGTTAAGAGGTCTTTTCAAGAACATATTGATTAACCCCTGTCTATGGCGCCTCTCAATACATACACTGCAGTCTGTTTTTGCCTCTTCCTCTCCCTCACTTGGAGCAACTGCATCAGGGCAGGTATTAAATCACGATCCTGCTGACATTGAGTTATTGAATACCTGTGGCAGCAGGGTTCCAGATGCAGAGTGAGACTCAGCATTTGGGCCCTGTTTCAACCAGGATGAGGTGTACTTTAAGAGATTAATGTGCAGATATAAATCATGGTCTAAATACTCCATCTGGTCTTGGACAGCCCCTCTCCCA
This sequence comes from Oreotragus oreotragus, assembly GCA_006410675.1. NCBI lineage: Eukaryota > Metazoa > Chordata > Mammalia > Artiodactyla > Bovidae > Oreotragus > Oreotragus oreotragus. The sequence continues at coordinate 171,164 of SJYX01008793.1, read as the reverse complement.
GTGAGCTGAATGCTCTTTATAGGGGATGAACTAGCTAGCTTCATACCAGCTCTGTGAGTTTGCAGGAACGATGAACTTGGGATTCCTGTTCTGTGCTGAAGAGTCATGACACTTTGCCTGCTGCAGTGCTGTCTTCTGAAATCACATTCTAAAAATGCTTTCCTTGCACGAAAAATATGCCAACTTAGTGTCTGACTATATCATACTTGTCTTATTAGGGGCTTTACAATGTTTTGAAGGTTGAATATGGGGATCTGGATGCTTATTTCCATTTTGTTAAGTGCCTTATCAGTGCACGCTCCTCTCTCTCGAAGCCCAAAAATTTCCAGCAAGGTCAAAATCTGAAAGAGGAGATATTTGTCTCCCAAACACTCTCATTTGGTGAGAAGGCCTAGCCAGTCCTCATAGCCTAGCATCTCCTAGCAGCCCAGGAACTAGCCTCTTCCTCTTACCTCTGCACACCCCCTTTTTTCTGGGATTTATACATGGTTTTGGAGAAGACAACAGCACCCCACTCCAGTACTCTTGCCTGGAAAATCCCATGGATGGAGGAGCCTGGTAGGCTGCAGTCCATGGGGTCACTAAGAGTCAGACACGACTGAACTACTTCACTTTCACTTTTCACTTTCACTCATTGGAGAAGGAAATGGCAACCCACTCCAGTGTTCTTGCCTGGAGAATCCCAGGGACGGGGGAGCCTGGTGGGCTGCCGTCTATGGGGTCGCACAGAGTCTGACATGACTGAAGCGACTTAGCAGCAGCATACATGGTTTTATCAAAGGATCTATTTATCAGCAACCATTTACTCCTTTGCTTCATCATGGTGGAGCTGAAAGCTCTTCACATTCAGAAGAGCCCTGTTCTCATGCACACACAGAGGTCAGGGGAAAGGAAGGTCAGTCTTGGCTTTCTGTGCTAATTCACTACACACACACACACACACACACACACACACACACACACACACACACACTTGCCTTTTAAAAACCTATACTTTAGCTTTTATTTTTGCACAACAGTCAGTTCAGTTCAGTCACTCAGTCATGTCTGACTCTTTTCGACCCATGAATCGCAGCATGCCAGGCCTCCCTGTCCATCATCAAGTGAGTTCACTCAGACTCACGTCCATCGAGTCAGTGATGCCATCCAGCCATCTCATTTTCTGTCATCCCCTTCTCCTCCTGCCCTCAATCCCTCCCAGCATCAGAGTCTTTTCCAATGAGTCGACTCTTCTCATGAGGTGGCCAAAGTACTGGAGTTTCAGCTTTAGCATCATTCCTTCCAAAGAAATCCCAGGGCTGATCTCCTTCAGAATGGATTGGTTGGATCTCCTTGCAGTCCAAGGGACTCACAAACACAATTGTGAACACTCATGAAAAGGGGTAAAATATTGAAGTCACTGCTAAAAGAAACTGACATTCCCACTGTCCTTCGAAGCACAGGGAGCCTTAGGACTCTGAGTCCAGATGGAAGCAGAGACATGCAGTGATGCCGAAGGAGCATGCATGGGCTTCTGAAACAGTCTCCCACGCATCCCCCTCCCCTCTGAACCTGGTTTTCCTTGTGACTTAAATGGGAAGGGCACCTTTTAATGTTGTGAAAAGTATACAACTTAGTTCAGAAAATGTCAGTCACTCCCCATACAAAGTCAGGAAATGATTATTAAATGGGTGACCCAAGAGCTCACCAGGACCTCTGTCATACTCTGTAGGACACAAAGGAAACATTGTAATCAAAGATAATATGAAGGACTTTAGAGGAGATTTGTAGCTTTCATAAACTGGAGTGCAGCACTAGGTGGAGTGAAGGTAATCTCTGACAGATCTTTCTCTTATCTGAAAATCCAGATCTTTCTTGAATGAAAGAGAGATGGGGTAGGATGATTGCAAATGCACGCACCCTTGTCCGTGGATGTGTATAGTGGATGCTAATATCACCACTACGTAGGCAGAGTACAGAGACACACTAAACTCAGGGTCCCCAACCTCCAGGATATAATGCCTGATGATCTGAGGTGGAGCTGATGTAATAATAATAGAAATAAAGTACATGTAATGTTCTTGAATCACCTGGAACCACCTTCCCCTCCCCCACCCCCTTCCATGGAAAAATGATCTTACATGAAATCAGTCCCTGGTGCCAGAAAGGTTGGGGACCGCTGCACTAAACTAAAACTTATCACAGGGAGAGCTCAAAGGAGACTTGAGTGGTGACTCTTTAGCATTACCCTCAAGACAGCTCTGAATGCAGGGGGCCTATCTTCCAGGTGTTCCCTTAGCACTTGTTTCATCTCTACCAATAAACTTTCTAATTTGCCATTTTTTCCCAGAAATAGTTAACTTTAATTATAAATGATTGAATGACTTCTGGGTGTCTATCAGCCTTATGGGAATGGGGGAGTGTCAGTTGACATCCTGGGTCCAATATTCATGCCTCTAGGATGACAATGGTCAAGTTGGGTCTTTTCCCAAGCTTTTATTAGTATCTCACTACCAAAAAGACCTTGATTCCAGACCTTTAGAGAGAGCGCTGATCATATTTTCTTAGACATGAGAAAACAAAGGCAAATGCTTAGTACCCAAACCGTTTGAGGGGGTGAGAATGTAATATGTTTAATATTTAGCAAAGTTACATACACACCTGACAGATGTGATTATCCACTTACAAAAAATATTAGTTTGCTTAAAAAAAAAACTTCAATCCAAATTTATTAGGATTACAAAAATAACAGCGCATTTCATGAACTCATTACAGCTCAGAGTTACCAACACATCCAGAGCATGTTTAAATAAACTGCTTCTTGTCAATACAAATCTCATGACATAAAAAAGAAGTTTATTTTCATATTTACAGAAGAAACATGCCGGTAGTTTCTTAACATTCTCTTTGGAATTAATGGGTGAGGCTATTTTTAAAGTCAGAGAACATCTCAAATTGAAGAAGGTATTTTAGAAACATCTCACAATACATTTTATCTAATACCAACTGAAAAATTCTGCATCCTCTTCTAAAAGTCAGGCTTTTATCGCAGAGCTTCTGGAACTTCCACCTACAAAAACAGGGGATTCTCTTTCAATAAAAACAATGCAAATGATAAAGTGAAAAAATATATATCTGTAGAGTATGACTTTAGCAGTATTTTCCAGAAAAAAACTCAGACTGCTGTGAGTGTGTGTGTGCTAAACTGCTTCAGTCGTGTCCAGCTCTTCGTGACTCCATGGACTGTAGCCCGCCAGGCTCCTCTGTCCACGGGATTCTCCAGGCAAAAATACTGGAGTGGGTTGCCATGCGCCTCTTCAGGGGATCTTCCCCAGGGATTGAACCCAGAGGTCTCTTACCTCTCCACATTGGCAGGTGGGTTCTTTACCACTAGTGCCACCTGGGAAACCCAGATTTTTGCTGGGTGATGTTCAAATTTTTTGTTATAAATTAAGTGTTAAGTCACTTACAAGAAAGAAAGAAAAGGGAAAAGTCGCTCAGTTGTGTCTGACTCTTTGTGACCCCCTGGACTGTAGCCTCCCAGACTCCTCCATCCATGGGATTTTCCAGGCAAGAACACTGGAGTGGGTTGCCATTTCCTTCTCCAGAGGATCTTCCTGACCCAGGGATCGAATCTCCAGCATAGCAGGCAGATGGTTTACCCTCCGAGCCACCAGGGAAGTCCAATCACCTGCAACCCGGTGGTAAAATTTTTGTCAAGTGATGAATCTGTTTTGGAGACATATACCCTGATTTCTTATTAAGGAAATTGGGATTTTTTCTTTTTTTTCTTTTTTAGGTTGAAATGTCTTAAGATGAACCTGGCCCTTAAAAGAATGAGATGCCAAGAAGGTGGACCAAGCGCATCTCTCAAACAGAAACGTGCTCTCTCTAGTGAGCTGCTCTTGATGCTCCAGATTTGGCAGCCTGCTCTGGCGTATACTAAGTGTTAGAGAGGTGATTTGGTACCCGAGTGCGGTGGAGGCTGACTCCTACGCTAGGTGCTTGCCCCAGTCTGCCCCTGGGTTACTTACCCGCCTTAGCTGTTTTATGCTGCTTCCCCGAATAGCTTCCATGAGATTCTCGTGAGCTGATCTCTGTGGGGTGGAAGGTCGGGAACCGTCTTCCATTTTCTTCTCCTGCACCGACCTCAGGGAATTTTTAATTTCCTTGAGGACATTGTTTGGCTGTTTCTTAGCCTTTTTCCCTCTTTTCTTTTTCTGTCCGTTTTGTAATGCCCGCTGGGCACTCTCCTGCTGTTTGATGACTTCCGCAATGTTGCGGGTGATGAGCTTCTTCTCTGGGGGCGGCGGCGGGGGCGGCGGAAGGGGCGGGGGCGGGGGCGGGGGCGCCGGAGACGGAGGGCGGCTCCTCACAGTTTGGACTTTCTTGGGGAGTTTGGGGGACGACCAGGGCGAGTGCTTGGGAGACGCGTAGGGTGAAGAGCCTGGCGTGCCTCTCTGCCAGACTTTGGTCCTCAGGTTGGCGCCTCCGTCGTATCCCTCCTGCTGCTTCTGCTCCTGCATCCGCTTCTGCCGCTGCTTATCCATGTTTCTGGTCAAGAGGCTGGTCATGCTCATCCTTGGTCCTGGCAGCTCGAAATGGTAGCCCAGCCTCAGGAGCGTGGTGTTGTCCCTCAGCAGCTTGACGATCTCCATCTCCACCTGGCTGCCCATGATGTGCCTCTGGTTGTGGAAGCGCAGCTCGGTGAGCGCGGGGTTGCGCTGCAGCGCCCTCATGATGGCCAGGATGCCCTTGCCCGTGATGAAGTTGGACTCGATGTTGACGCTGGTGACGTGCCGGTTGACCCGGAGCATGTCCGCGATGGCCGTGGCCGCGCTGTCGTCGGCGCGCGTGTTGGCCAGGCTGAAGCTCTTCACCACCGTGTTGGCCTTGAGGGCCTCGGCGAAGCGGGCGAGGGTCTGCGAAGTGATGTTCTCGATGTTGTTCAGATTGACTTCCGTGGTGTCGGGGTCGTTGTTTTTGATCTTTTCCAGAGCATCCTCGATCACTGTGGGGTTCCCGCAGGGGTGAATGGCAGCCGGGGGGGACTCCGTGTTCCTTCCACCGTGGCCGTTAGCCAGATGTATGTTTTCGATTTGACTTTTAAATGTCTTTGGCCTCGCGTTGTCAGAATGGACACTATCGGAATGCACAGCTCCATTCATCCCTTCCTCGTTCGCGCCTGTTCTTTCCTCTCCTGCGCTGTCCTCCTCGTCCTCGTCCTCGTCCTCGTCCTCGTCCTCCTCTTCCGTGTACACATCCTCAGAAACCTCGCTGTTACATTCTGTAAAGACAAGCTCTTCCTCACTCTCCTCTTTGTCCTCTTCTGCGACCTGAAGAGCAGAGTATCCTCATGAGGTTTGCCGTTTTAAGCACATTGTTACATTTTACAAAAGTAACACATGGCTTTGCAATAGATCCATGTATCAGATCATCACGGTGGTCCCTCTAAAACTCACACGATGTGATAATGTCAATTATATCTGAATAAATTCTTTAAAAAGTAACACACAAGCAAGTAAGACAAAACTTTCTAAGAATAAAAAGTTCCTCTCCAGCTGCTAATCTCCCTAGTTCAGGTGACCAGGGTTAACACTTCCTTGCATAACGTTCACCAGCTTTTTCTGTATTCTGCAGACATTTTTTGTATTCTGCAAAACAAATATCCAGAATTCAGTTGATGGAATAAGAGTTTGCCATTATTTTTGCCAGTTTTTAACAAATAAGCGGGAGCTTCTGCTCTGGAAAACCCTTGATAGCATTCTTGTTCTCTTCACTCCCTCTCCTGAGTGACTTGGCTTCTAGTCTACTTACAGTTTAGCAGAGTCAGCCATCCCTTGGGGAATCACCCTTCTGTCCTTCCTTATTTCTCCATCCCAAACATACAAATGACAACAAAAATACCTAACACATTTATGAGTTCCCTTTCTTTTCTTTAAGATTTTTTTTGAGGGGACCATTTTTTAAAAGTTTTCATATAGAATTTTGTTCTGTTATTTTTTCTGCTTCATGTTTTGGCTTTTTGGCCTTGAGGCATGCGAGAGATATTAGCTCCCTGACCAGGGATCAAACTCACACCTTCTGTATTGAAAGGCAAAGTCTTAACCACTGAACCATCAGGGAACTCCTTGGGTTCCCTTTCTTAAAGTGCAGGAATTCTTCCCCCAGTCTGCCTCCTACAGTCTCTGTGACAGGAGCCCAGAGCCCTCTGCCGTGTCCTATGTCAGGGCATACAGAGACTGGGCACCTCTAAGTAGAGCCTGACATGGGGTCTCAGAGACCACACCACCTGGAAGCTGAGGCTGTATCTGTCTTTTTTCTGGGGAAAGAAACCAAGGGAGCAGGTAAAAACTCATCTCTATGGAGAAACTCATTCGGGTCATCCTCTGTAGCAAATCAGCTTGAAATCTCATGTTATCACTGGATTAAATGAGATGGGGCCTCAGAAGACATGAGGTGGGAAAGGTAATTGCCTTTGGCACTAACTACATTTCAACCGTCATGTGGAACAGCAGAGAACAGTAGAATAATCTTGAACCAAGCCACTGCCTCAACCTGATGGTCTTAAATTATTTACCAGGTATCAATTATGAAAGACTTTCAAACACAAGTTCACTTCATCTTGGTCTTTCCTGTTTACAAGACTTTGTACTGAGAAGCTCAGCTGACCTCCCCCCTCTTTATTCTTTGCCTCGCAACCTTTTCTGATAAAATAAAAATCTGGCAATTGCTGACAAAGTCCGATTTTCCCTAATGCTATCTTTTTAATCCTTTAGTTTCTCTACAGCCCAGAGACCCTCTCCTGTCCCCAAAGCCAGAATTCTTCCTTCTACATGGGAATGTTTTTGACCCCAGCCTCCTGCTGCCCGAGGCACGTGGAATGAGCTTTGGAAAACACTGCGCTGGTCTCCAGGTTTGTTTGCCCAGTTGCTGTCACAAAATAGCCTCCAGTTATCCACTTGTTTGGAGTGGCAGGCACCAAGTGATGGCCTGGGGAAGGGGTCAGCCACTCCTGGGATGGCTTGTCCAGTCTTAATTTACTCACTTGTTCAGGAGCAGGAGGGAGAGTGACACTGTGTGTGTGTGTGTGTGTGTGTGTGTTTAGCTGTTTCATTATTTGGAGAAAAGGGGCCTGTCTCAAAATTCAAGGTATACTGCCTGTCACACCACTGTTAAATGATACCCCTCTAGTGTTTCAAAGACCTTTAGGCTTTATCTGCAAGAAATGTTTTTCCCTTAAATATATTTGCAGAGATCATATCTGAAACCCTTATCCAGCAATGGGTTGTCCTGTGACATCTCAATCACATTTCCTCCAGAAAGCCTTCTTTGACATCTCCTCAAATTATCTTTGTGATGTGATCCCATGATGCTGTAACTCCTCCATTAAGCACCTCTTTAATTATGTGTGTGTGTGTGTGTGTTTTTTCTCCCAAAAGATTGTTTGCAGGGTGACAAAAAGGATCATGTCTGTTCTCACTCGCTCAGCGTTCAGCAGGTAGTAGGGGCTCGGCAAAATTTGGTAACTGAATGGCTCTAAATTGACATTGGTTAACAGCCTCTGGTGTTAACAGCCTCAGGCTTCCCGGGTGACTCAGTTGGTAAAGAATCCATCTGCAATTCAGGAGGCCTGGGTTCGATCCCTGAGTTGGGAAGATTCCCCTGGTGGAGGGCATGGCAACCCACTCCAGTATTCTTGCCTAGAGAAATCCATGGACAGAGAAGCCTGGTGGGCTATAGTCCATGAGGTCACAAAGAGTCGGACATGACTGAGCGACTGATACAGCACAGCATAACAGCCTCTGAGTCAGGGGAGGTCTCAGAGAAGAGTAGAGATGGGGTGGATGGGAGGAAGGCGATTGATTGTCCTGGTTTGCCTGGGACTGAAGGGTGTTCCAGCAAAAAGAGTTTTGCATTCTAAAATCTACACAGCCCCAGACAAGCCAAGATGGTCAGCCACTCTAGTTGGGGGACATCTCAGAGAAGAACAGCAGAAGGGAGAAAGGTATCCAGAGAAGAAGGAAGAATGATGTTAAAGCAATCGTTGCCCACTTTCAAAATAATTCTCTCATTTGGACTGACTGCAGTGTTCCAGATCACTTATCTGCAACTGCTCTGGAGTTAACCCAGATCCTTGCAAGAGCTTCCCTGGTGGCTAAGATGATAAAGAATCTGACTGCAATGCATGAAACCTGCGTTTTATCCCTGGTTTGGGAAGATCCCTTGAAGAAGGGAATGGCAACTGCTCTAGTATTCTTGCCGGGAGAATCCCCATGGACAGAGGAGCCTGGTGGACTACAGTCCATGGGGTCACAAAGAGTCCGACACGATTGACTAACACTTGCAAGAAGAGGGGTGGAAAGGTCGGGGGGGGGG
>SJYX01008793.1:13348-158048 GCA_006410675.1 Oreotragus oreotragus | reverse complement strand
GGGGGGGGGGTGAGGCAGGGAAGCTTGAGGCACTGAAGGGGGCAATATGGAGAAGCGAATATGGGTACACTTAGGGAATAAATAAGGAAACAAGAAGAGGGTGGCCAACCATTTCTCCCCATTACTTCCCTGGCACCGTGACATGAAGAAGGAGGAGTAAGAGTGGTTTCCCATTCTGGTTCTGGTTCTACCCATAAAGAGCTGGTGTTGTTTGTTGTGTTAGTCACTAAGTTGTGTCTTACATGTGGTCACAAAGATGTGACCCCATGGACTGTAGCCCACCAGGCTCCTCTGTCCATGGAATTCTCCAGGCAAGAATGCTGGAGTGGGTTGCCATTCCCTTCTCCAGGGGATCTTCCCCACTCAGGGATCGAATCCGTGTCTCCTGCATTGGCAGGCAGATTCTTTACTGCTGAGCTACCAGGGAAGCCTCAAAAAGAGCTGGTTGATTTTAGACAAATCACTAAATCCCTGGGATAGATGGTCTCAAGGAAACTGCAGTAGAGCTGAGTGGTTCTCCAACCACAGGGGATGTCAAAAGCACCAGGAGCACCAGGAGAAGCCACACAGTGCTGGGCCCCACTCCCAGGGTTCTTCATTCCTCTGGTCTGGGGGAGCCCTAGAATGAGTTGGAAGGTCCCAGGCGATGCTGATGTACCCACATTCTGAGAATCGCAGTCTTTGTGCCAACAGGACTTGGTTTGAATTTCAGCTAGAAGTTGTTAATCTCAAGTGAGTTTCTTAACCTCTCCCAGTCTCACTTCTCACATCCAGAAGGTGAGAGTTCAGTGAAGTAATGTGAATGTACTTACTGTCACCTATGCCTGACACCCAGCAGATACTCAAGCTCAGGGAGCTGGACCTCTGGGTCTCCAGGGCCTCCTGGAGATGTTTAATGCAGGACACATTTGTGGGAGTCCAGGTGGGCAGAAACTGTCATTCAGGAGGTGTTGAGCATGATTTTCATAAACATTTACAGCCAACAGCAGCCTGAGAAGCATGAGCCCTCATCTCCTTCTCGTGGTCTACACCGCGCTGCTCCTCACCTCCCTCTCGTGGTCTACACCGCGCTGCTCCTCACCTCCTTATTGTGGTCTACACTGCGCTGCTCATCTCCTTCTCATGGTCTACACCGCGCTGCTCCTCACCTCCTTATTGTGGTCTACACCGCGCTGCTCCTCACCTCCTTCTCGTGGTCTACACCGCGCTGCTCCTCACCTCCTTCTCGTGGTCTACACCGCGCTGCTCCTCACCTCCTTATTGTGGTCTACACCGCGCTGCTCATCTCCTTCTCATGGTCTACACCGCGCTGCTCCTCACCTCCTTATTGTGGTCTACACCGCGCTGCTCCTCACCTCCTTCTCGTGGTCTACACCGCGCTGCTCCTCACCTCCTTCTCGTGGTCTACACCGCGCTGCTCCTCACCTCCTTATTGTGGTCTACACCGCGCTGCTCATCTCCTTCTCATGGTCTACACCGCGCTGCTCCTCACCTCCTTATTGTGGTCTACACCGCGCTGCTCCTCACCTCCTTCTCGTGGTCTACACCGCGCTGCTCCTCACCTCCTTCTCGTGGTCTACACCGCGCTGCTCCTCACCTCCTTATTGTGGTCTACACCGCGCTGCTCATCTCCTTCTCATGGTCTACACCGCGCTGCTCCTCACCTCCTTATTGTGGTCTACACCGCGCTGCTCCTCACCTCCTTCTCGTGGTCTACACCGCGCTGCTCCTCACCTCCTTCTCGTGGTCTACACCGCGCTGCTCCTCACCTCCTTATTGTGGTCTACACCGCGCTGCTCATCTCCTTCTCATGGTCTACACCGCGCTGCTCCTCACCTCCTTATTGTGGTCTACACCGCGCTGCTCCTCACCTCCTTCTCGTGGTCTACACCGCGCTGCTCCTCACCTCCTTCTCGTGGTCTACACCGCGCTGCTCCTCACCTCCTTCTCGTGGTCTACACCGCGCTGCTCCTCACCTCCTTATTGTGGTCTACACCACGCTGCTCATCTCCTTCTCGTGGTCTACACTGCGCTGCTCCTCACTTTCAACTGTCACCCCTCCCCTCACCCACCCACCATTCAGCTGCTCTGAGCTTTTTCCTGGAGTTGAAATGGGTTGACACCCTCCACTGGCAAACTTCTGCTCAGCACTCCTTGTGACTCTAGAGACAACTTGCCAGCAGGGAAAGGGGAGCAGGAGAAAAGTTAAGTAGCTGAGAAAGGAATCAAAGTTCATCAACACACAGCCTCTCTAGCTGAGCTGATAAGCCATTGGCAGGGCTCAGGGATCAGCAAAACCTTTGGCAGGAGCAGGTGGGTTTCATCAACAGCTGACAACAGGCTTTGTCCTTTGTTTTCCTCTCATCTCAATACGTTATGACATTAAAATGCCTTTGTTGGGTGATTACTCCAGTGGCTGGCTGTCCTAGATATTATGAGGCAATTTTAATCTTTTTTATTAGGGAAAATCTTTAAGAACTGTTAGGAAAAGGTGATACTTCCTAAATTTGACCAGATTTCAGATACACATTTCCACATCAAAAAAAAAAAACAAAAACCTTATGTTTGTGGAAGAATTGACCAACCCAAATCCTGGCCCATTTTGTGTATCCTTCCTTCTCACCACCCACCCTCAGACCCTCAATGCAGGTCACCACTGTGGCCTTGGCGAACCCTGGCCTGATTCTGGTGGCCCATTCTGCAATGATTGACATGGACAAAACTCACACATATCTTGCTACAAATGTGGCCCACACACTCTATCATCAAGATCATCTAACAGTTCCTGGATTAGTACTATGAAAGTCTTGCCATTGGCTTTAGGCCATTTTGATCTTAGATGATTCCAGTAGAGCACACAGGTTTTAAACTATTGCTCCTGACCAGTGTTCTTCCACAAATTCAGGAATTTGTTATTTTTTTATTCTTATTGCCATAACTATCTTTCCAGAGCTTAGTCTTTTGAACTTCCTTCTGTGAATGATTTATTTGACAAATTCAAATTAACTATTTACTGGGCAGAGAACAAGAGCTTAATAGACCTGACCTCTAATATAAATTCATTTTCTGGCCTCAGAATCACCATTATAAAATAGGAAGGAATCTTAGAGATCATCCTAGCAGGGATGCTTAACCTGGAGCCTTAGGAGGGTTTCAGGATGTGTGCCATCATTTTGAAATTCTATGTAAAATTTTGTATGTTTACACAAGCACACATGCATTTTCTTAGGAAAGTCTTTAACATAAAAAATCTCAAAACGGTGTCTGAAGAACACCCTCCATTGATATGAAAGAGAACTCTGCAGAACTGACTCTCTGTTCAAGGTCTTACAACTTCGGTGCAGAGCAGGAATAAGAAATAAGGTCCCCTGACTCTCAGCCCCGTATATTACTCACCACCCCATATTTCCTGGTGTTGGAAAAAGGAAATAGTTTTATTGTAGCCACCATCACAGTCCAAGCAACAGATTACCCACTATTGTCTTTATAGAAGAAAATAAATTTACTTAGCTGCCATATACATTTACGTAACTGCCATATATATATATATATATATATATGTATAAAACAAGTATTATGCCATATCCTTAACTTATAACTCAAATTAGACTTTTGTTTGGCAAAATATCTAAACCCGTGTTTTGCTTGTGAATTATTTTCCTCTTGAAGATCCCATCCTTGTCAATCACGGGACCCCCCCAACTAAGAATCTTTCATATAATCCATTAGGTTGTCATAAAAGTTAGATGACTATTTCAGCCTGAGAAAATTTTAAATAGCAGGTGCAAGTGGATTATAAGAAAAGTGATGAGGAATGAAAAATTAGAAAAAAAATAAGAAAGATTCCTGGGTTCAGGGTTGGGGGATTGGGAATAGCTAAGGAAAAAAATCCAAGAGCCTACCTTTCCACACTCCCCCAGCCTCTCCTTCTCCAAGAGTTTCTGGGACTCCTTTTCCCAATAGGCCATCAGCGCCTCTCTGCTGAATGTCCCTGTAGGGGTTTTCTCGGTCAGACTCTTTTGCCTCATCCCCACCGGGAGGCTGTGATCAGGTTCAATGTCGTCCAGCTCCCTCTCTAGCTCCTTCAGCTCCTCGGCTGACAGGGAAGCCAGGAGTTCGTCCTCATCGATGGATTCATATTTGCTAAGTCCTCTCCTGTAGCCAAAGGTAGACATGGTCCCTGCTTCGTCAGACCCACAAGGAGCTTGGGGAACCAGGCATTCAAGGCAGCCAGCAGCAGGCAGGGAGGAGAGTGGGCAGGCTGGTTAGCAACTGGTGCTGGGAGAGCCTGCGATAGCCTTTTAAAAGTGGTGATACAGGCTGTGACAATGCAGAGAGGGGTGAAGGCATAGGCTGTTTTAAGCATCAGACGTCAGCTAGACATTTGAACACAAAGAATGTTACATCAGTGGTGGATGGAGGTCTCAGAACCAGTGGGGATTATTCACATACTGGCCAGGGACATATTTAGCTGAGCCTAATGGCTCATGAGGACAGGCAGACAGGGCTTCAGATAGGAAGTAACTGGCTTCTTACTTCGTTTTCAAAAAGAAGGTAAACATGTATTTCTAAAATGGCTCACTACCACCACCACGGTCATGAAAAGATTCTCTTCCTATAATCTTCCAGGATGAGAAATGACTACACATGCCTTTAGAGTCGTTATTCTGGTTCTCCTAAAAAACATGTCGTGGGTGGCATTGATGAGAACCGAAGGTTATAATGAAATAGCATTTTTCTATTGTCGTTGCATTTTGCAGTTTACAAAGTGCTTGAATGTAATTTTCCTAATCATAAGTCCTGAGAAATGACTTACATTAATTATCTCCCTTTACAGATTTTGGCAAGTGAAGCTCTGAGAAATTAAGTCTGACAGCTAGAAGGGCAGAAGCCTTTGCACTCTCTCTTCTCTGCACAAAATGGCTTCCTTCTCCTCACCCCTAAGTGTTAGCAAACAACTTGATTCACAAACAAAACTCCCCAAAAGACAAATAACAATATTGGACAAGATTTATTACGAACTGACACTGCGCCAGTCTAGTGCTAAGCATTTTAAACATTTATCTCACTTAATCCCACAGTCCCATGAAGTGTATAGTATTACCCATATTCTACTAGTACAGATTCAGAGAGGTTAAGTAACTAACCCAGGACCACAGAGCTAAGAAATGGTGGAGCTAGAATTTGCAACTGGATTTGTGTCTGGGCTGAAAACTGAAGAGATGCTAATTTGAAATTATATACCTGCCCACATTTTTGTGAATGTGATGAAATACACACACAGTTTACAGGGTTTCACAAATATATCATCCTAGCATACAGATACATGAACATCTGTTAAAATGTATATATATAGAACTATACATGTATCAACACAAATACATGATATTTTGTTTATACATTCAGTGGTTGTGAATGTTTGGGTTGTTTCCAGGTTTGAGGAGTTATAACCAATGTTGAACACTTACTGCAAGTCTATGTAGCCACATGTTTTTATTTCCCTTGGGTAGCTAGTTTTGCAGTAGTGGAATTGCTGAGCTGTATGGTAAATTTACTTTTCATGAACCTGCCTAATTATTTTCCAAAATGGCTGTACCAATTTACTTTCCCACCAGCAATGAGGAGCATTCCAGTTTCTCCACATCCTAACATGTTTTTGCTGAAGTGTTGGATTATAGCTATTTCAGTGCCTATGAAATGGTATCTCATTATTGTTTTAAATTTCATTCCTCTAATAACTAATGATGTGTGCTGTGTTTAGTTGCTCAGTCGTGTCCAACTCTTTGCAACCTCATGGACTGTAGCCTGCCAGGCTCCGCTGTCCACGGAGATTCTCCAAGCAAGAATACTGGAGTGGGTTAGATGCCCTCCTCCAGGGGATCGTCCCAACCCAGGGATGGAACCCAGGTCTCCCACATTGCAGGCAGATTCTTTACCGTCTGATCCACCAGGGAAGCCCATAACTAGTGATACTGAGCATTATATCATATGTTTACTGGCAATCTTATGTCAACTTTGGTAAAATAGTCATTTAAATCTTATGCTCATTTTTAAATTGGGTTGTCTTATTACTAAGTTATAAAAATTCTTTTTATATTCTGGACTTTATCAGATTTGCAGATATTCTCTGTCATTCTGTGGATTGTCTTTTGAAAAGTAAACATAGTTAATTTTGATGAAGTTCAGTTTATCTATTTCTTCTTCTATTGCTTGACTTTTTGGTATTATAACTAAGATATCTTTTCCTAACACAAGATCTGAAACTTACTTTTATGCTTTCTTCTAAGAGTTTTATAGTTTTGGGTTTTCATATGTATATTACATATTTTGATTTAATATTTGTGTCTGTGTAGGGTAATGGTCTAAATTCATCTTTTTATATACAGATGTCCAATTGTCTTAGGTTTTTTTTTTTTTATTATTGAATTGCATTGGTGCCTTTGTGGAAAATTAATTGGTCATAAATGTAAGGGTTTATTTCTGGACAGTAGGTTATGTTCTATAGATCTGTGAGTCTATTTTCTTAAGACAGTACCACCTAGTCTTAATTATTATAGCTTTGTAGTATGTACTGAAACCAGGAAGTATAAGTTCTTCACTAGTTTTCTTTTGTAAGAATGTTTTGGCTAAGTATTATGGTTTTAACTCTTTATGAAAATCTGTCTCCCAAAATAACTATGACTCTTTTCAGTGATACTACTGGGATAATTATGATACTAGAAATAATGAGTTCATTGTTTTTTTTTATGGCCTTTAGCATATACCTTTGTTGTAGCCTTAGTGATAATACATTTTTTATGTGAAAATAGTTTTGATTTTTGGAAATGACATCAAATATTATATCCAAATCTGAAGAATAAGATGAGCTATTCAGCTGAATAATAAATTTTAGGTTAAAAGATGAATTATGATTACAACTGTATAAAAGCCTCTTTTTTTTTTTTAAAGATGAAAAATGCATTAAAATGATAGTATACTTTTGTTTCTTCAACAAGTATGTATTAGGCACATAGGATATGCTGACCACTATATAAATTTGAGATGCATAACTGTAAAAAAATGAAATTGTGTTTTACTTTTTATCTCTTGTTTGTAGTTTTTCTATAATATTTTAATATTATTTTCATCTCACAACTTACTGAACATACACTGCCTGTCAGATTCTAAATAAAGTGCTGGCATTAAAGCATTGAAGAAAACCAAAAATAAAAATTCCTTCCTTCATGGAGTTTACAGTCTCACTGGGGGAAACAGACAATATGTAAATAAATGAGTAAATACAGAACGTACAGACAGAGTTCAATGGAGAAAAATAGAGTGGGCTAAAAGGGAACAAAGAAGACTGTGCAGGTAATATTTCAAGTAGGGAAGATCTCTGTTTTAACAAGGTGACTTTTGAGCACAGATCTGAAGTAAGGTCTTGATGCAATAATACAGAGTTAATATGACTATAAAATAATGACTGAAATATTTTTGGAATCACAGATTCTCGGCTTTCAAAGGGACTTGGAAAAACATCAGCCCTCTGTGACTTCTATAAGTGCTCATTTAGTGTTTGCTTGAGTACTTTCGGTGAAAACTGTATATTACCAAAAACTCTTTCCATTGTTGGAGGGCTCAAATCACCACAGCATCTTTCTTTCTATTGTGTTAAAACTGATCTCTTGAAAAATCACCATAAGTATATTTAAGTTTTCTCATTGGAACAATGCAGAATAAATATGTTCTCATGTGAGTTTCTTCTTCCAAATCTTGGGTAGCCCACGAATGACTCTGAAAATTACTTTGGAAAGAGGAGACATTACAGTGTTTTGCTCTGTGGCAGCATCACTGGGGAAAAAAAAAAAAAAACCATTGTGGCCTCTCAAGACACTCCATTAAGAACAATGGTCATTCAGACATCCTAGTATATATATATTACAAATCACTCTAATTATGATAAGAATCACAGCTCATTGGATGATCTTAGTTCACTGGATCCCTCTTTATGTTTTCTCCACAGACTTTAAATCCACTGGATAAAATTCTGTTGACTAATTAAACACCAATGCCTGACTCTGGCCAGACCTAAGTACAATGAAAAATTTAGATTTCTTTGAAAACTTGTCTGTATCGAGGGCAAAAATCTCAGTAAAAATTCTCTGAGCATCACCATTTTCTCTTTTGTGATTTTTAATCTGCTTACATTGTGTTTTCGAGTAGGATTGCTTTTAGAGCCATCAGTACTACAAGCCATCTGAAGATTTGCATTTTCTCTTTAGAACAATCTCTCTCGGAGAGAATTATTTTCATGCTTCTTGATTCTCAATCAGATATACACTATTTTCCAGGACATCAGCAATTTTCTTTTTAGTGAAAAGAGTTTTTTTTTTTTTTTCTTTCAACTTTCTTTCCCTTTGACTTCCTCTTGAAAATGCTATTGTTTGTTTCTTTATTCAATATCCATTTACCAGATGTCTGCTGTGTGGATAGGTGCTATGCTGGAAGCTAGGGTTATAAACTGAAAAATAAAAATTTATCTAGACACTGCTGCCCTCAGGAGCTCTGCTCCTCAGAGAGAGGCAGACAGCTGACGGTAGCATAGTGCGGTGACAGCACCGCCGAGGTGCCAGCAAGAGTAGAGCTGTGGGATAAATACAGACGAAGAAGCAAGGCAGCCCACGTGGCTGCAGTTGGAGAAGTCACAGGCACCATAAAGAGATTTCCTGAAAGAGAGAGAAGCCTCTGAGCAAACACACAAGAGTATGAAAGCAAAAACACAAACAAAAACAAAGCCAGGCATTGTTCAGTAGAGATGAGGAGCAGGTGGAGCCAGGCAGACACTGGCCCTGGTTCTTACTTCTCCTGCAACTCCTTTTTCCCCCTCCTAGCCACCACCATCATGGCTGACACCTGGTAGACACATATAGATGCTGAATATTTTATATTTGAAGGGTCATGTTGAGGAGTTTGGGACCTCATTACATCTAAAGTTAAGTGGAAATCTCTAACGTTCTCCCATAGCCACAACTTGCCTTCTTAAATACAACCTACCATTAATCCCACCAAGTGTCCTGGTATCAGTGGAGACTCAAGAAGAGCAAAACTCGTCAGCACCTCCAAAAATCAGCACTACGGGCCCTGCCAGCAGAGCTGGTATTTCAGTAAGCAATATTTTTAGGCAGTGATCAAACACTTCCTAACTCCATTGGTGTGTAATAACTACTTCAGCCTAACCCTCGATAATTGAGGGAGACCCTCCCTTTAAGGTGAGTTTCTTGGCTTGTGGCTTATGTGCTTTTGGTTCTTAATGTTCAGAAAAGTTGAGAGGTCAGTTCAATTAAGTTCAGCCTCTCAGTCATGTCCGACTCTTTGCAACCCCATGAACTGCAGCACGCCAGGACTCCCTGTCCATCACCAACTCCTGGAGTTTACTCAAACGCATGTTCATAGAGTCAGTGATGCTGTCCAACCATCTCATCCTCTGTCGTCCCCTTCTCCTGTCCTCAATCTTTCCCAGCATCAGGGTCTTTTCCAATGAGTCAGCTCTTCGCATCAGGTAGCCAATGTATTGGCTGTCTCTTATACACATCTAGATGTGTATAAGAGACAGGTATAATCATTAGGGATTTGATTTAGGTCATACCTGAATGGTCTAGTGGTTTTCCCTACTTTCTTCAATTTAAGTCTGAATTTGGCAATAAGGAGTTCATGATCTGAGCCATAGTCAGCTCCTGTTCTTGTTTTTGCTGACTGTATAGAGCTTCTCCATCTTTGGCTGCAAAGAATATCATCAATCTGATTTCGGTGTTGACCATCTGTTGATGTCCATGTGTAGAGTCTTCTCTTGTGTTTTTGGAAGACAGTGTTTGCTATGACCAGTGCATTCTCTTGGCAGAACTCTATTAGCCTTTACCCTGCTTCATTCTGTACTCCAAGGCCAAATTTTCCTATTACTCCAGGTATTTCCTGACTTCCTACTTTTGCATTCCAGTCCCCTAAAATGAAAAGGACATCTTTTTGGAGTGTTAGTTCTAGAAGGTCTTGTAGGTCTTCATAGAACCGTTCAACTTCAGCTTCTTCAGCACTACTAGTCAAGCATAGACTTGTATTACCATGATATTGAATGGTTTGCCTTGGAAACGAACAGAGACCATTCTGTCATTTTTGAGACTGCATCCAAGTACTGCATTTAGGACTCTTTTGTTGACCATGATGGCTACTCCATTTCTTCTAAGGGATTCTTGCCCACAGCAGTAGATATAACGGTCATCTGAGTTAAATTCACCCATTCCAGTCCATTTTAGTTCGCTGTTAGTAGGCGAGTGCCTACTGGTTTTTAAATATTTTTGGTATCATCCATGGAATGTCAGCCACAAGGGCCAATCCGGAGTGCAATGACACCCCAGGACACAACAACATCAACAATATTAACAAACAATTAACCCCAAGGGTATATGGTATGTGTCATATATTATTTCAAAACAACCCCACATGATGAGCTAAGGGACAGAGAGGTTATATTCCTTGTCCAAAGACACACAGCTAGTAAATGGTAGGGTTGAGTTTGAAATCCAAGCACTTTAGCTCCAGATCTCACCCCTTTGGTACCTTGTTGGCCTTGCTTAAAGAAAAAAGGATCAGGAAAAAGGATAACTGGCATAGAGTAACGTGTTGGTAGGGAGATAGGAAGACCCAGGCCCTGGGAATCTTTGCAAGAGGAGACATTAAAAATCAACCATCCCCATCTCTAGGAGCACTCAGATCCTGAGAATGGGTTTCACCAGAAGAGTCTCATTCACATGGTGCTCTCACTGTTCTTCGCTGGCACAGAGACCTCTAGCTCCATTATTTGCTATGGGTTTCTACTTCTTGTCAAGAACCCTGATGTCTTAGGTGAGCTGGGCTTATAGGAGGTGGGGGTGGGGGACAGTTGAGGGTCTCTAAGGCCATGCCTTCCATTTCTAAGGAAGATGGTTGGCTGATGGGATAAGACAGACAAGTTCTGTCCTGAGCAGTCTGAAAAATAAAAAATCACCCTTATCAGGATTTGTAACTTGTAATAAAGATTTGCTGCAGGGAAAGCTCTTTGAATTTGACAAAGCACTTTAGGGTTTACAAAATATTTTTCCATCAGTGAAGCACCTTCTGGTGTAGAGGGTGTTTGTATTTATGAAGTTTTTTGTAATTTGAAAAATTCTTGGGTGACTCTAAGATACTTTCTAGTTTATAAGCCAGGCTCAATACAAAGCATTACCATTTGCAATGCATTTCATCATCTACCAAAGTACATCATTTTTGCCAACTACTTTTTGACGTTGACTAAGAGCTTGACTTTTTAAAGTATATTGCTGATTTACAGCTAATTATAAAGCCCCTGCTGTGGTTTTCTTGTTGACGGTCTGCACATCAGACTTGGAGAAGCTCTCAAAGTTTCTTGGAGAAACTGATCAAACTCCATTATTTCACAGGAATGAATTTAAGGCTAGAGAAGGAAGTGACTTATCTAATATCACTTAGCTGTCAGTGGCACAAAAGGATATGACATCATTTTTAGCTGCTGCTGCTGCTGCTAAGTCGCTCCAGTCGTGTCCGACTCTGTGCGACCCCATAGACGGCAGCCCACCAGGCTCCCCCATCCCTGGGATTCTCCAGGCAAGAACACTGGAGTGGGTTGCCATTTCCTTCTCCAGTGCATGAAAGTGAAAAGTGAAAGTGAAGCTACAACTCCTTTTTAGAAGCGTGGGGGGAAAAAAGCATCCTTAAATGTTGAATGAATTTCTACCCACACAACCTTACCCAAGTTACCCTCTGTCATAACATGAGTGGAAACCTCACACAAGACTTCCCCACAAAGAAGCTTCTGACTCTCTTTTTTGATGCTTTCATTGAGAAGGAATGATAACCCAACATCTTACTTAAGAATTTATAAAACCCTCTCAACAGTCTGCAGGTCATTTTAGGTCCACTGTTATGAGCATTTATTGTGTACCCTCTCGTCCTTATCATTCTCAGAGAAAGTCCAGGCAGAAATCGACAGAGTGATTGGTGCACACCCTCTCCCAGCCCTGGAAGATCAGGCAAAAATGCCTTATACAGAGGCCGTCATCCACAGGATTCAGAGATTCAATGATCTCCTCCCCTTTGGTGTGCCCCCGCTCAGTCATCAAAGACACTCATTTCTGGGGATATTACCTCCCTAAGGTGAGACCAGCAGGGCTACAAAATCAGTTGGAAGGTGCTGTCTGCCTCCAGTCCTATGGTTGTTGTCTGATGTAGGACTATAAGAAGAATTTTTATTTCTAGATTTTTATAGGAAAAAGGGAGATTTTAGAAAAAGAGAAGAGTCCTCTCCTGTTTATTCTATCTTATCTTTGTACTTTTATAAGTGTTAGATTTGCTGAAAAGTAACATATCTGTATTGAAATCTGTTATACAATAGTTAGTTTTTTAAAAGCTATTTTATCATCTCACCTTTATGTTTATATGAACTCAGGCTTATATATACCCATTTGTTACTGTTATTGTTCAGTCACTAAGTCTGACTCTTCAGGACCCCATGGACTGCAGCATGCTAGGCTCCTCTGTCCTCCACTGTCTCCCGGAGTTTGCTCAGATTCATGTCCACTGAGTCAGTGATGCTATCTAACCATCTCACCCTCTGCTGCACCCTTCTCCTTTGCCTTCAATCTTTCCGGGCATCAGGGTCTTTTCCAATGAGTCAGCTCTTCGCATCAGGTAGCCAATGTATTGGAGCTTCAGCATCCATCCTTCCAATGAATATTCAGGGTTGATTTCCTTTAGGATTGACTGGTTTGAGTTCCTTGCAGTCTAAGGGACTCTCAAGAGTATTCTCCAGCCCTACAATTTGAAAGCACCAATTCTTTCACACTCAGCCTTCTTCTTGGTCCAAAACTCACATCTGTACGTGACTACTAACTTCCAGATGTTCAGGGTGGTTTTAGAAAAGGCAGAGGAACCAGAGATCAAATTGCCAACATCCGCTGGATCACGGAAGAAGCAAGAGAGTTCCAGAAAAACATCTATTTCTGCTTTATTGACTATGCCAAAGCCTTTGACTGTGTGGATCACAATAAACTGTGGAAAATTCTTCAAGAGATGGGAGTACCAGACCACCTGACCTGCCTCTTGAGAAACCTATATGCAGATCAGGAAGCAACAGTTAGAACTGAACATGGAACAATAGACTGGTTCCAAATAGGAAAAGGAGTACGTCAAGGCTGTATATTGTCACCCTGCTTATTTATCTTATATGCAAAGTACATCATGAGAAATGCTGGGCTGGAAGAAGCACAAGCTTGAATCAAGATTGCCAGGAGAAATATCAATAATCTCAGATATACAGATGACACCACCCTTATGGCAGAAAGTGAAGAGGAGCTAAAAAGCCTCTTGATGAAAGTGAAAGAGGAGAGTGAAAAATTTGGCTTAAAGCTCAACATTCAGAAAACGAAGATCATGGCATCCGGTCAAATAAGTTTATCTTTTCCAAATACAGGTTAGCATATCATGTATCTTAAAAGTCAAGCATTACAGCAAAGGTCCATCTAGTCAAAGCTATGGTTTTTCCAGTTGTCATGTATGGATGTGAGAGCTGGACCATAAAGAAGGCCGAACATTTAAGAATTGATGCTTCTGAAATTGTGGTGTTGGAGAAGACTCTTGAGAGTCCCTTGGACAGCAAGGATATCCAACCAGTCAATCTTAAAGGAAATCAGTCCTGAATATTCATTGGAAGGACTGATGCTGAACGTCAAGGCTGTATATTGTCACCCTGCTTATTTATCTTATATGCAAAGTACATCATGAGAAATGCTGGGCTGGAAGAAGCACAAGCTTGAATCAAGATTGCCAGGAGAAATATCAATAATCTCAGATATACAGATGACACCACCCTTATGGCAGAAAGTGAAGAGGAGCTAAAAAGCCTCTTGATGAAAGTGAAAGAGGAGAGTGAAAAATTTGGCTTAAAGCTCAACATTCAGAAAACGAAGATCATGGCATCCGGTCAAATAAGTTTATCTTTTCCAAATACAGGTTAGCATATCATGTATCTTAAAAGTCAAGCATTACAGCAAAGGTCCATCTAGTCAAAGCTATGGTTTTTCCAGTTGTCATGTATGGATGTGAGAGCTGGACCATAAAGAAGGCCGAACATTTAAGAATTGATGCTTCTGAAATTGTGGTGTTGGAGAAGACTCTTGAGAGTCCCTTGGACAGCAAGGATATCCAACCAGTCAATCTTAAAGGAAATCAGTCCTGAATATTCATTGGAAGGACTGATGCTGAAGCTGAAGCTCCAGTACTTTGGCCACCTGATGCAAAGGGCAGCCAACTCATTGGAAAAGACCCTGATGCTGGGAAAGATTGAAGGCAGAAGGAGAAGAGGATGACAGAGGATGAGATAGTTGGATGGTATCACCAACTCGATGGACATGAGTTTAAGCAAGCTCTGGGAGATGGTAAAGGACAGGGAAGCCTGACATGCTACAGTCCGTGGGTCACAAAGAGTCAGACACGACTGATCAACTGAAAAATGAACAATGAAAAACAAGCACTGCCTTGTAGATATCCAACTGCATTAAAAAATGACCAAATGCTTTACAATCTACAATCAGTTTGCTGATTATCGAAACATCATACTTTTTAATCTATGTAATTTATGGTGTAATATTTAAAATCATTCTAGTGTTTGCAAAATACTTTGAAGTTTACAGAATATTCATTCATCCCAGAAACACTTATTGAGCCTCTGGTGTGTGCCAAGCATGTTTTAGACACCTGGGGTCAAATGCTTCAAAGTAGTTAAGACCATTTCTGTGTCCTTCAAAAGCTATCCCATTTTGAATTATTTGATTTTTTAAAGGATTTGTTTAATTTTTAAAATTTTGGGCCACGCTGCGAGGCAAGTGGGATATGTGTTCCCTGACCAGGAATTGAACTCATGCCCCCTTGCAGTGGAAGCGTAGAGTTTTATCTACTGGACTGCCAGGGAAGTCACAAATTATTTTATAATGAACAAATCCTATATTAATAAACCAGTTATCACTGACAAACACACTGCTGTCTACACACTACTTTGTTATTTAGTGAGCTCAGTACTTTACAATATGCAAGAGACTTTGCCTCTTATAAATAATTTGATTATTCAAAAGCATACAGCAATTTACGTCTTTCCAATTATAAAGCATTTTACAGTTTTAAGAGCACTTAATGATTACAAAAAAATTCAACTTGTATGGATCACTTCACATTAAAAAAAAAATTTGCCTTTAGAAAACCTCTGCAATATTTAGAGAGTATATTGCAGTACACAGAACTTCTTGCTGTTTACAGAATATTTTGTACTTTTTAAAGTACTTCTAAACTCCACCTCATGAGAAGGGTTGACTCACTGGAGAAGACTCTGATGCTGGGAGGGATTAGGGGCAGGAGGAGAAGGGGACGACCGAGGATGAGAAGGCTGGATGGCATCGTGGACTTGATGGATGTGAGTCTGAGTGAACTCCAGGAGATGGTGATGAACAGGGAGGCCTGGCGTGCTGCGATTCATGGGGTCGCAAAGAGTCCGACACCACTGAGCCACTGAACTGAACTGAAACTTACAAAGCACTTTAACATTTACAAAGATTCTACTATGTACATAGGATAAGCATAGATAAACACTGGGTGGTTTACAAAGTATTTCATAACAGACAACAATATTTCTGTCTACAAAATACCTTAGCAGAGTACATTACTGCAAAGTGACTTTTCATTTTACAAAGCACATATGTCAATAATTCTTTGGCACTGCTCACAAACAAGTTGGCATTCACAAAGGGCTTTATTTCTGAAACGGAGTGGGACTCTGTGAGCATTCCCCACGATGTCCTCTGACTGCCTTTTGTCTCTGGAAAGAAACTTTCGCCAAAGAATAAGTTTGATCAGAAAGTGAGGAAATGCAGAAGCGAATAAAAGCAGCCGAACAGGACAAAACAATAATAGTTTAGTCATTAAGCAAAGTCACGGACTTTTAGTTCCTACTCCAGGGCTATAGACAGCATTCTAAGCCATATTCTGTGAACTGTCTTACAGACACTGAAACCCCCCACCGCGTGGACAAAGGTAACTACACGATGACCAGACTTTGGCCGTGACTTAAGCTGCCGTGATTCCAAGAACAGACCTCAGCAAAATGGGAACAAACTGCCCCTGGAACTGAAGATTAATCGTACTTGAAAGAATCAAGGTGATTGGTCCGATCGCGATGACCAATTTCAAGATGGCTATCAGAAGACTTCTCTGGGGGTACAGTAGGTAAGAATCCGCCTGCCGATGCTGACGATTCCACGTGCTGTGGAGCAAGTAAGCCTGTGCGCCACAACTACTGAGCCTGTGCGCCTCGATCCTGTGCTCCAGATCAAGAGAAGCCACCAGCGAGGGGCCCGCCCACCACAAGGAAGAGTAGCACCCACTCGCCGCAACTAGAGAAAGCCCGTGCAAAGCAACGGAGACCCACACGACCAAAAATAAATAAATAAATGTAGTGTTAAAAAAAAAAAAAAAGACTGTCAGAGCTGACTGTTTTTCTGCATGCAGCCCCTTCTCTCAATCTATAAAAGTTCTGGCCTGCAGACTGTTGAGGGGGAGAGGGACAGGAGTTTGGCCTCCCCCTACTCCCAGTTGCCAGCATGCAAAATAAAGCCAACTTTACTTCTTTATTGGCTTTTGAGCAGCGAGCAGCCAGACCCCACTTCCAGTTACATTGCTACCTACAGGCACATGAAAACAGAACAGTAACTTGATGATAAACAGGACTTCCCTTTCGCTCAAACAGTAAAGAATCTGCCTACAATGCAGGAGACCAGGATTCGATCCCTGGGTCAGGAGGATCCTCTGGAGAAGGGAATGGCAATCCACTCCAGTATTCTTGCCTGGAGAATCCCGTAGATAAGAGAAGCCCGGCAAGCTACAGTCTGTGCCATCGCAGAGGTGGATATGACTGAGCGACTCACACACACAACTTGATGACAGCAAAATTTTCCAAAATACTTAAACATGTCCATGTAGGACTTTTATTTCCATGACACTTAATGTGCTCACTAAGTAGTGGGTATTTGAAACATGACTTTTGGTCCATTTAATCAGCCTGTGGCATAGAAATGAGTCAACTTTTTTTTTCTTTGGCTGTGCCACCTGGCATGCAGGATCTTAGTTCCCCAGCTAGGGATCAAGTGGAAGTGTGCAGTCTTAACAAGTGGACCCCTAGGGAAGAACCAGAATGACTCTTTACTACAAACGTTCCAACTCACTAGCTTTTCTAAGGGCTTCTTAGAAGGTTGCTCCTTGTCACTGAGGTTTTCTGAGACTTACCTCACCCAGAGAAGTGAAACCAGATTGGGACTTGAACCTGGCCAAAATCCAGTTTGAGACTTGAACCCCCACAGCAGGGACTCAAACTGGCCAAAACCTGGTCTTCCGCACATTTGATTTCAAGACTTAATGAAACTCAGGTTCTTTATACCTCAGCACAGAAGGAATTCAGCTAGAAGCAAGGCAATAGGCAAGAAGTAGATTTACTAATATAGGACACCTGTAAGAGATGCAAGCACCTAGGAAACATGATTCTGCCAAACAGCTCAACAATTGTGAATAATTTATTTAATCTTTCTGATCATTCATTTACTCATCTGTAAAATGACCCAGTCATTTCAGTCTCTATGATCCTTTCCAATTCAGAATATTTGAATATATGCCGTTTTAAAATACTCTGGTGTTTCTCATGAAGCCCTTTCACATACACATATCATTTTGTCTTCAAGAGAATCATTAAAGTAGATAAGACTGGTCTTTGGAGAATAGATAAAGAAGTTGGGTGTCCTTTTAACTAAGATGATAACTAAGTGGTAACTAAGATTGTGGGAAATTGGTGATTGGCAGTGATTACCTGTGTGATAAATGGTAGAACTGGAACAAGAACTCGGGTCTTCTGACTCCAGCAAACACCTGTGTAGGCCACAAAAAATGCAAGAGAAAGCCTAAGTGTTTGGAATCGTTAATTATCTGCAAGTATTACTTCTGCTGGTGATAATGCCCTTTACTCAAACCACACCACACTTCTGCTGGTGATAATGCCCTTTACTCAAACCACACTTAAAAGTAATAAAATGGCCAGTGCTTTATTGTAATATGAATATGGGGTAATTACAAGAGATCGAAAGTTAACAGCTGAGCTCCGGGTGGGTGAGTCTGAAGCTGCAGTGTGGAGGAAAGTTATGATTCAGTTATGGCCACTCTTTACCAGAAATGTAGCGATAAGGTATGAGCGGTAGGGGACAAAGCCACGAGGAAATGCCAAGAAGTAGAAAACTCTGACTACTTCTTGCTGTTGAGTTGTTAAGTCGTGTCCTACTCTTTTGTGACGCCATGGACTATAACCTGCCAGGCTCCTCTGTTCATGGGATTTCCCAGGCAAGCATACTGGAGTGGGTTGCCATTTCCTTCTCTGAGGGATCTTCCCGACCCACGGATCAAACCACATCGCTTGCATTGGCAGGCAGATTCTTTGCTGCTGAGCCCCCTGGGAAGCCCTGAAGCTAGGTAAAGGAGAAGAACTCGGAAACTAAAACTACTTGAAAAATAATAGCATATAAAAGACACAACTATGACCATGCTGGAAAGAACGAAGACAAGGGAGAGATAAAAACTTGGTGATTAGATTACAATAAAAATGTTTGTAACTACCAATTGCATGCCAAAATATAGGGACTTCCCCGGTGATCCAGTGGTTAAGACTCTACACTTTCGATGCAGGGCATGTGGGTTCAATTTCTGGTTGGGGAACTAAGATCCTCCATGTCTAGGGCAACTAAGCCTGCACACTGCAATGAAGACCCTTCACAGCCAAAAAAAAGTGATATGATTCAGGAAATGACACTTAAAAATTAAGGAGTAAAGGGTATGATGTATGAAACCTCCCAAACAGCTCAGAAAAAATGTGTGTGTGTGTGTGTGTGTGTGTGTAGCTTGAACCAGAATACTTTCTGCTGCTCTCTGACACAATTATTCCTGACTGGGGAATAAAACCCTTCTCAGTTCCGTAAGGATATGGAAAATCAGCAAAGGTTATATAGAGAGAGTATTAGCAATGTTTATGTCCTGGTACATGGCCCCACTCCTGAGAGTGATAAAGTGGTTCAAGGTTTCCCTGAAGACCAACTGAGCTAATGAATGAGAAAGTACTTGGTAAAGACAATGGAACAATAAAAAATGAAAGTATTCCTGAACTGTGGTGATATAATGATCAGGTATACACAGTTGTTACTATTAAGCTAAAAGAAAGTCAATGTTAGCATTGGAAAATAAATCATCAAATAAATCATCAAATAAATCATCAATTTGTTTTTTTAGTACTATAAGCACATAATAGGCAATTTAGCTGCCCTAATCCTAATGGATACGAATCCACTGTTGTTTTCTCTTCACAATGACTCATGAAGTGTGCTTGCCAGAACTGCTGTAACAAAGTATCACAAACCAGGTGGCTGACACAACAGAAATGTATCCTATCACAGTTTTTGAAGTTGGAAGCCCCACATCAAAGTTTCAGTAAGGTTAGTTCCTCCTGTGAGGGAAGGATCTATTTTAGGCCTTTCTCCTTGACTTATGGATGCCTGGAGACTTAAGAGATCTAGATTCGGTGCCTACATCGGGAAGATCCCCTGAGGAGGGCATGGAAACCCACTCCAGTATTCTTGCCAGGAGAATCCCATGGAGAGAGAAGCCTGGCAGGCTACGGTCCATAGGGTCAAAAGGGTCAGACATGACTGAAGACAGTCTACTCCCGTGTCTTGTCCCTATGTTTCTTCATGTTGCCTTTTTCTATGAATGTCTGTGCCCAAATTCCCTCTCCTTATAAGAACACCAGTCATATTGGACTAAGGTCCACTCTAGTTATCTCATTTTAACTGGTTCACCTCTGTAAAGACCCTCTCTCTATATTCTGGAATACTGGGGGTAAGAACTTCAGCACATGAATTTGGGGGCAAAAACTACAATATGAAGAACAGTTTCTTTTGTGAATATAGGTGCAAAGTCTTTTTCTTAAAGAACAAATTATTTGATGAGCCATTGATTTTAGTGAAAGATGATTCTTCCTTTTTCACTCTTTCAATTTCAAGGCATGTCTTGTTTTCACTGCTAGATCTATCTCACTGAAATGGGGATAAAGAGAGTAGGTTGGCCTCCACAGTACTGGAAGGACTGATGCTGAAGCTGAAGCTCCAATACTTTGGCCTCCTGATACAAACAGCCAACTCACTGAAAAAGACCTGATATTGGGAAGGATTGAGGGCATCAGGAGAAGGGGGCGACAGAGGATGAGATGGTTGGATGGTATCACCTCCTCAATGGACATGAGTTTAAGGAAGCTCCAGGAGATAATGGAGGACAGTGACATCTGGCATGCTGCAATCTGTGGTGTCTCAAAGAGTAGCACATGACTTAGGAGCTGAACAACAACCAGCACCACGATATTACAGAGGATTGGCAGTGAATTCAAAAACCTACCAAATGGTTTTCCAGGCATACCCAATAGGTATTCCAATATACCTATTGGAAAGGTCTGTAATAATAGGTGAGAACTCATTTTACCGCTTTCTGTAAGAGTGTAAAAAATGGAATCGGTGTGGTTGCGGCTGAAGTCAGGCTGCTGCTGAGCTACAAAACACAGTGCCATCAGAAGCCTCCAAGGCTGGGTGCCCATCAGTATAAAAAAGAAAAAAAAATTCGTAATGAACATATCAGTGACAGAGCACTTACAAATACCAGATATCAATACATTCTGTTGGAGAGCACACTCTTTAAGAGACACATGGCATTGAAGAAACCTTTTTTGTGTGTGGCTGGATTATCTAGAAATCTGAGAATTATCCTAGTCATTTATCTTTCACCATTAAACTAAAATTTTTTTCAGCTTTAATAAGAGCGTTTCAGCTAAAATATTCATGGCAGCAACCAGCCTTTTCCATTGTTTGCTGAGTACACCCCCAAAGCTTAAAATATAGTCCTCATTTTCATTTGTCATGTATTAACATGTGCTCTCCGCCTTAACTGCAGGCAATTACTGAAAATGTCTTTGAGGCAGTAAGACAGGTTGTACCTAATTGTCTTCTTCTGACTCTGTGGCGTTTCATGATAAACCCTGGAAGTAAAAAGGGAGGGGAAGGGAAGCCCCCAATCCCTTTTATGAAATCTTCCTCCCATTTTTTTTCAAATAGCAGCCAGTTTAATTATAAGTTGTAGGGTTCTCTTGCTACCAACAGTTGCTAAATGGTAATGACAGCACTCAGTGCTTCTCAGCGAAGCACACACGAGAGGCTCTGAAATAATCCTCAGGAAAGACTGGAGAGTGTGTGGTGCCGGCTTCATGCCCGTAGCCATACATAGGAGCAGAGGCTTGGAAGTCGAATCCTCAGAGTCCACCTTCTGCAGCAGCCTGATGCCAGCCCATGCATTTCTTTATTTAGGAAGGACTTTCCACTGTATGTTAGCCGCTCAGGCGTGTCCAACTCTTTGCAACCCCAAGGACTGTGGCCAACCAGGTTCCACTGTCCATGGAATTCTCCAGGCAAGAATACTGGAGTGGGTTACCTTTCCCTTCTCCAGAGATCTTCCCAACCCAGGGATCGAATCCAGGTCTTCCTCATTGCAGGCAGATTCTTTACCAGCTGAACCTTCCACTGTATAGGACTTCTGGGATGGTTCAGATGCTAAAGAATCTGCCTGCAGTGCAGGAGACTCAGGTTCGATTCCTGGGTTGGGAAGATCCCCTAGAGAAGGAAATGGCTACCCACCATAGTATTCTTGCCTGGGAATTCCCACGGACAGAGGAACCTGGTCGGCTATACTCCATGGGGTCACAGAGAATCGGACACGACTAAGTGAGTAATGCACACGCTTCCACTGTATAAGAGCTGAAGGTGTACTGATGGGCTTAAACCAACAATAAGCAACAGTAAGGTGGTGACAGTCACTGAATCCTAGTTGAGTTGAATTATTGGTACAATAAATATAATGAGAAGGAAAGAATCTAGTATTTCCTGAACCCTTACTTAGGGACAAGGTCAGCGCTTGGCCAACTTTAAAGTGTGTATGAATCACTCAAGGCATCTTTTAATTTTTTCAAGTCGTTTCTGATGTGTTTCAAGATTATTTTATTTAGTCATTTATTTAGCTGCACTGGGGTCTGTGAGATCCTTAGTTCCCCCACCAGGGATCGAACTGGCACCCCCTGCAGTGGAAGCCAGGAGTCCTAACTACTGGACCCTCAGGCAAGCTCCCGCCAGGGCATTTCTTAACAAGTATGTTCAGATTCAGCAGGTCTGGGGCAGGGCCTGAGATTTTGCATTTTTACCAGATTCTCAGTGACTGCTACCTTCTGGTCCCCAGACCACAGTGTGTGCAGCAAAAGCCTAGATCCTTCATATTTAATACTTACAATAAATTTAAGAGACAGGTATTATTATCTTTTAAAGCAACCATTGAAGGAGAGATTTAAAAATTAATAAATGAGGAAAGCTGAAATTGATTTATAGCAAAGTTCCTATTCTTTCCATTATTCTAATAATACCCAATAAGAGTAACAAGTGCTTTATTTTTTTAAAATTTGTGCCTCAAAAATGCCTGGTCACCTGTGATATTTGTCTAAATTTCAGATCTTCGGGTCTTACCTCAGTCTATCAAACTGAAATTTCTAGATGATGTGCCTAGGAAAATGTGTTTTAAAAGGGTACCTCACTGATTCTCATGATCAGGAAAGTTTAGGAAACAATGATTATCTAGGTGACATTATAGTTTTGCAGCTTAAGAGAGGAACTCTGGTATTCTGTGGTTATTTCTGAGTTTAAGCAGAACCATACCCGCTCAGAACCTTTAATGCATTTCAACTTCACGGAGAAGGGCTGCCGGGACACACGGAGTGAAACTTGTCGGTTTCATGATGTAAGGGATAGGTTTGAACCTGTATCTTATAACAGGGTACTAAAGTACAGTATCTAATTATGTCACTCTTAATTGTAAGTTGAAAGCAACAACAGCCACAAAGTTTTCTTTGCCTCTTTATCAGGTGAATGATCTTTGCCACCAATCCAATTAGAGAGGATCAGTATTCTAACATAAAAGCTCACTGGAATAATATTTCCCATATCCAAAAGACACGGTTAACTTTTTTAGTAGAAACTCTCAGTGCGATCAGAATAAGGTTGATTATTTATCTATGCTTTGAAAAGTTTATGTTGCACCCAGGAGATGACCCATAAATATTTCACTATAGCTCAGAACAGGAAATGAAGGCCCAAAGTAGACTTTTTAAAGTAAACATTGAGTTACTTCTTTTAGATCACTGATAGTTTTTCTAACTTAAAGAAAAACAAAGCACATTCAATGTATGTTATTCAAAGGCACTTTAGAATCTTGGTATAGTTAATGTACTTATGAAATATAATTTATTAGCTTGATACATTCTGTTACTAAGGCAACCTAATAATTTGATAACTGGAAGACCTTAGATTTTCTTACATGTTTCTATATTCTCAAGAAAATCTAATTATATATGACCAACTTTCAAATGAAATGTTACATTTTCTTTTTAAAATTAACAGGATATTTCAAGTATGTCAGAAGACTTGTATACTGAAATCTTCCTATGACATAATTCACTAAGCATAGAATTTGTTTCAGGGAAGTGCAACCAATATAAATATTAGTCATTTGGAGACACTCCACTTAGATTTGAAACCTAGATTGTGCCAATTACATAACTTTTCTGAGCCTTCATTTCCTCATCTATGAAATAGGGACATTTCCTTGCTGAGTTGTATTAGACTAGAGGTAGATGAAAAGCGGCGATGGCATCCCACTCCAGTACTCTTGCCTGGAAAATCCCATGGGGGAAGGAGCCTGATAGGCTGCAGTCCATGGGGTCACTAAGAGTCGGGCACAACTGAGTGACTTCACTTTCACTTTTCACTTTGATGCATTGGAGAAGGAAATGGCAACCCACTCCAGTGTTCTTGCCTGGAGCATCCCAGGGACAGAGGAGCCTAGTGGGCTGCCGTCTATGGGGTCGCACAGAGTCGGACACAACTGAAGCGACTTAGCAGCAGCAGCAGCAGATGAAGAGGCAAGCATAAGGTAGGTGATTAATGAATGGTAATAATAAAACAAGGTATCATTGCTAAACTACCAAAAGAACTTTTTTAAAGTGATAGGGGCTTCCCTGATGGCTCAGGGGTGAAGAATCTTCCTGCCAGTGCGGGGGACTGGAAGGAAAGTTATGACCAACCTAGACAGCATATTAAAAAGCAGAGACATTACTTTGCCAACAAAGGTCCATCTAGTCAAAGCTGTGTTTTTTCCAATAGTCATGTATGGATGTGAGAACTGGACTATAAAGAAAGCTGACGAAAACTGATGCTTTTGAACTGTGGTGCTGGAGAAGACTCTTGAGAGTCCCTTGCACTTCAAGGAGATCTAACCAGTCCACCCTAAAGGAAATCAGCCCTGAAGACTCACTGGAAGGACTGATGCTGAAGCTGAAACTCCAACACTTTGGCCATCTGACTAAAAGAACTGACTCATTGGAAAAGACCCTGATCCTGGGAAAGATTGAAGGCAGGAGGAGAAGGGGACAACAGAGGATGAGATGGTTGGATGACATCACCAACTCAATGGACATGAGTTTGAGCAAGCTCCAGGAGTTGGTGATGGACAGGGAGGCCTGGCGTGCTGCAGTCCATGGGGTCGCAAAGATCGGACACTACTGAGCGACTGAACTGAACTGAACTGAACTGACTGGGAGGATCCCACACGCCAAAGGGCAGCGAGGCCTGTGCGCCACAACTATTGAGCCTATACTCTGGAGCCCAGGGGCTGCAACTGTTGAGGCTATGTGCTGCAGCTACTGAAGCCCGCATGCCCTAGGGCCCGTGCTGCGACAAGAGAAGCAACCGCAGTGAGAAGCTCGTGCACGGTGCCTAGCGAACAGAGTCCACAATTAGAGAGTAGCTCACCACAACTAAAGAATAGCCTGTGCAGCAATGAAGACACAACACACACAAAAGAAAATACAATTATTTTGTAAAAAGTGATAATAATCTGTCTAGCAAAATTCCTGCATATATATTTCCTCCATTGGATTATAATGGAGTCATGTGATGTCTGCGTGTGCGTGCTAAATTACTTCAATCCAACTCTTAATGATCGACTCTTTGTGACCTACTCTTTGTGACCCCATGGACTGTAGCCCACCAGGCTCCTCTGATTTTCCAGGCGAGAATACTGGAGTGGGTTGCCATTTCCTTCTCCAGGGGATCTTCCCGACCCAGGGGTCTTATGTATATCTGTGTATCTGATGTCTTCTGCATTGGCAGATCGGTTTTTTTACCAGTAGTGCCGCCTGATCATCCCCACATGATGTCTACATTTTACTTATTCAAATTCAACTCTGTGTACTTGACAAATAAATGAAAAAATGGAAAGAGGGGAGGAAAAAAACCTCCCAATTTAAAATTGTCTAGGCAATTTCAGCCCGATATTTCCACCCAATGAGCATGAATATTCTCATGTACGTCGTAAAATGAGAATGTGAGTCTTTATTGGTTTTGCTTCCAACGGGCCTCTCAAAGCATGAATGTTTCACTGTCCAAAGTATAACTCTAGGAACTTGACATGTACCTTTCAGTACAAAATATTCCTAAAGTGCAGCCAATGCCTGCACTTTATCTGCTATTCAACTGAAGAAACAATTCTCCATTTCAAAACTGGAGGGAAGCCGACTTTATCGGAACTATTGAGAAATACTGTGTCTGTCTTTGAAGTAACAACTTCCTGAGGCGTTTTCCAGTGTAATGTTTAAAAAATCTTTCATTTTGAAATAATTTTAGACTTACAGAAGTTGCAAAAAGTTGAAATAATATTTCAGAAAGATGGTCTCTGTTCTTCACCCAATTTCTCTGTGTTAACAGTTTTCATTTCCATAACCTAATTATCAAAAACAGGAGAGACACATGGATATAAGACTCTTCACTAAACAACAAAGCTTATTCACATTTCACCAGATTTTCTCCATTGTCCTTTTTCTGTCACAGAACCTCATTCAGGCTCCTACCTTTCATTTAACTGTTCCGTTTTCTTGCTCTCCCCCAAACTAGGACGATTCCTCATTTCTCTTATGACTTTGATCTGTGACTCCATGAAAGTAAAGTAAATCAATCAAGTCATTTTGAAAAATGTCTTAAGTAGGCATTGATGTCTTAGCTAATTCTGTGTAAATCCCAAACCAGGATATTTTATGCAGCGGATTACTTATCAATTTGTCATTACACAAGTGCACGTAATAGATGCTATTTACTGGAATGAATAAAACTACCCAAGTGATAATGAAGTAACAAACTGTGCTTGCTTTTGGATAGTGACTATTTTAGAGTTGCAATCCTTTCAGATACTGGTGGAAGAATTTGTTGATGGTTCTACATTTCTAACACCTCAAATGAATTGGAGATTCAGCAGTTCTGACTTTGGGTACTCATTACCCTTGATTTCTCAATAATCTTTCTGGCTTTATTCAAAAGAAAAATGAGGTAAAATGTATAGTCAAGTAAGAATTATCTCATACAGAAACTTTTCTAAGCAGTGATCATTTTAACAGTAGTAATTAACTGTTTGGTGCCAATCTATGCAAAAATATCCTTCAATTATAAACATTAAGTGGGCATGAACTGCGAAGATCACCTCCTTTAGGGAGTTTAAAATATGGTAACAGAAATGGAAAATAATAGTTGAGACCTTCAGTCAGTTCAGTCACTCAGTTGTGTCTGACTCTTTGAGACCCCATGAATTGCAGCATGCCAGGCCACCCTGTCTATCACCAACTCCCGGAGTTCACGCAAACTCACATCCATGGAGTCGGTGATGCCATCCAGCCATCTCATCCTCTATCACCCCTTTCTCCTCCTGCCCCCAATCCCTCCCAGCATCAGAGTCTTTTCCAATGAGTCAGCTCTTCGCATGAGGTGGCCAAAGTACTGGAGTTTCAGCTTTAGCATCATTGCATCCAAAGAACACCAAGGACTGATCTCCTTTAGAATGGACTGGTTGGATCTCCTTGCAGTCCAAGGGACTCTCAAGAGTCTTCTCCAGCACCACAGTTCAAAAGCATCAATTCTTCGGTGCTCAGCTTTCTTCACAGACCAACTCTCACATCCACATCTGACTACTGGAAAAACCATAGCCTTGACTAGACGGACCTTTGTTGGCAAAGTAATGTCTCTGCTTTTTAATAGGCTGTCTAGGCTGGTCATAACCCTCCTTCCAAGGAGTAAGCATCTTTTAATTTCATGGCTGCAGTCATCATCTGCTGTGATTTTGGAGCCCAAAAGGTTTAAAAATTTATAAACAGAATTCAAAGGATAGTAGTCATCGATCTATATATGTATATGTTAACTAATAAAAAGAAATTTTTTGTTGCACTTTTGCATATCATTAGTAACATCTAAGTTTTTTCCCTCAATGTTAGTGAGGTAGACATGTATGCATGTTAAGGCATTTGGTTGCGTACGACTCCTTGTGACCTCGTGGACTGTAACCCACCAGGCTCCTCTGTCCATAGGATTCTCCAGGTGAGAATACTGGAGTGTGTCACCATGCCCTCCTCCAAGAGATCTTCCCCATCCAGAGATCAAACCCATGTCTCTCACATCTTCTGCATTGGTAAGCAGTTTCTTTACTGCTAGCATTACCTGGGAAGCCCTTCAGTTCAGTTCAGTTCAGTCGCTCAGTCGTGTCCGACTCTGCAACCCCATGAATCGCAGCACACCAGGCCTCCTTGTCCATCACCAACTCCAGGAGTTCACTCAGATTCACGTCCATCAAGTCCGTGATGCCATCCAGCCATCTCATCCTCAGTCGTCCCCTTCTCCTCCTGCCCCCAATCCTTCCCAGCATCAGAGTCTTTTCCAGTGAGTCAACTTTTCGCATGAGGTGGCCAAAACACTGGAGTTTAAGCTTCAGCATCATTTCTTCCAAAGAAATCCCAGGGCTGATCTCCTTCAGAATGGGCTGGTTGGATGGATCTCCTTGCAGTCCAAGGGACTCTCAAGAGTCTACTCTAACACCACAGTTCAAAAGCATCAATTCTTTGGCACTCAGCCTTCTTCACAGTCCAACTCTCACATCCATACATGACTACTGGAAGAACCATAGCCTTGACTAGACAGACCTTAGTCGGCAAAGTAATGTTTCTGCTTTTGAATATGCTGTCTAGGTTGATCATAGCTTTCCTTCCAAGGAGTAAGCGTCTTTTAATTTCATGGCTGCAGTCACCATCTGCAGTGATTTTGGAGCCCCAAAAAATAAAGTCTGACACTGTTTCCACTGTTTCCCCATCTATTTCCCATGAAGTGATGGGACCGGATGCCATGATCTTCGTTTTCTGAATGTTGAGCTTTAAGCCAACTTTTTCGCTCTCCTCCTTCACTTTCATCAAGAGGCTTTTTAGTTCCTCTTCACTTTCTGCCATAAGGGTGGTGTCATCTGCATATCTGAGGTGATTGATATTTCTCCTGGCAATCTTGATTCCAGCTTGTGTTTCTTCCATTCCAGCATTTCTCATGATGTACTCTGCATATAAGTTAAATAAGCAGGGTGACAATATACAGCCTTGACGTACTCCTTTTCCCATTTGGAACCAGTCTATTGTTCCATGTCCAGTTCTAACTGTTGCTTCCTGACCTGCATACAGATTTCTCAAGAGGCAGATTAGGTGGTCTGGTATTCCCATCTCTTTCAGAAGCCTCTGTAGCGTAGCAGTTAGGCGGGCAGATAGGCAAGCAGACTAGGGTCTGTAGGTCAGGAGTTCAGGTCCCTGGTCTATAACTCCACCAGGGTAAAAATTATTCCAAAGAAGGATATATGCTTATTTCCTGGTAGCAACAGTAATCAGAATATTTTGGGGAACTTTTGCTTTAGAACTGTTTAGAACCTACAAATAAATACTGAACTGTGAATTCTTTCAGTGGAGATGAATCTATATTTTTGAAAGATCCTGTTGATTCTTGAAAATGGCCAGTTTTTTTTTTTTTTTTTAGAAATTTGTTTTGTTTCAGTATTTCCACCCTTTCTGTTTTTTGGCTGTGCAGGGTCTCCACTGCGACATCCAGGCTTCTCTGGTTGCAGTGCGNTAACTCTATTTCTGGTGAAAATGCAAAAATGGTACACCAACTTTGGAAGAAATTTGTGCAGTTTTTTTTTTTTTTTTAGAAATTTGTTTTGTTTCAGTATTTCCACCCTTTCTGTTTTTGGCTGTGCAGGGTCTCCACTGCGACATCCAGGCTTCTCTGGTTGCAGTGTGTGGGATCTAGAGCACGCGGGCTCAGTGGTTGCAGCCCATAGCCTCTATGGTTGTAGTGCCTGGACTTAGCTGCTCTGCAGCATGTGGACCCTTAGTTCCCTGACCAGGGAGCGAACCTGCATCCCCTGCACTGGAAGGCAGATTTTTGTTTTTTTTTTAACCACCGGACCACCAGGGAGATCCCAGCCAACAAAGTTTTAATGAAAGTCAAAAATAAAAATAGCTAAGTTGATTTTCCTATGGGATTTAAAGTGTTTAAAGGATGGATCCCAAATCCAACCACTTCTAACTTCTCTGCCTCTACTACACAGGCCCCAGGACTTGGACTTTTGTAAAGGCCCCATCTCACCGTTTGCACCCTGGCCCCGTTCAAGGCCATCTGCAACATGACAGTGGGGCTGATTTCTCCCAAGAGGTTACTTAGATCCAAATCTCCTGCCCAGAGCCCTGTCGAGGCTGCTGACCTCGCTCTGTGTAAGAGCCAGCAGCCTTCCTGTGCCTCGTGAGGCCGTCCCTGACCCCTTGCTCGCTCGTCCCCCGGCCATGACTGCCGCCACTCGAGGGGTTCGTCACCCCTCCGTCTTTGCTGCTCCTCACCCTGGGCTCGCCTCCTCCTCACGTCCGCAGCTGCTGTTCCTTCCACCCACGGTGCTCTTTTCTGCTTCCCAGAAGCCTCTCTCCCATCATTCCTTCAGATTTTTCTTCAAATGTCACTCACTCAGAGACCTCCCTGGCCACCGTGTGTGATGTCTCAAGGTCCCTCTTCCTAACATGTACCATCCCCGTTTCTCACTGTTTGTTTCTCCTCCATACCCATGTCCTGTGGTACACTTGATCTTCTCTATCGTCGTCTTATTTATGATCTTGTCTGTACCTCTGGGGATAAACTCCCAGAAAAGCACCTAGTGCATAGATGATGCTCGACAAACATCTTTGAATACACTGAAGGAATATTTCAAAATAAGATTTAAGTACAAGGAACACTGTGGAAATAAGAGTGTAACATCATCAGGGGACTCTTGAGAAACATCATTTATTTGGATTTGGAAATTCTGCTAGATTTGTTTTAACCATAGCCGTATAGTTATTTATGAAGAAAGAAACATGGATAGCTACATTTTCTGTTACTTATTCAGAGCTACTTCTGGTTAAGTGAATAATAACCATGTAGATAAAATACATACATATGTATATAATAAATTAGTGAAATTGATACTCTTGGGTAACCCATCAACACGGTAGAAGAGACAGGCTCTTTGTTTTTTTAGACTCATTATTTTAGAGTCACACCCCCTAAATTAAAGGGCTCAGCTGAATGTGAGCTGGGACTTGAATTATAGTACAGGTCACCTGGGTTGTTGGGAGCCAGGAAGGAAGAAAAAGGGGTTGGAAGTGTGTTCCCTAAGTATGTGTGTGTTCGTGTCGAGTTGCAGCAGGATTGGAAGGGGAGATTGAATGAGGAAATTAAGATTTGGCCTCAGAGAGCTTGAGGTTTTGTTGGCGGGACTCATTCACCCCACGGTAGGAAATAACCAGGTCGTTATCAGCATCCTCGGTACTGAGCTCTGTGGTTTGGCCCCAAGGACCAATTAGAACTACGGTCTTGACTTTGTTTCCCTTCAGATTCCATCACTGATGGTTGGAAGGCACGTGCCTCTTTCCTTGCCTATGACGATGTGACTTCTGACTGCTTGAATCATTTTCTCTGTTGTGTGATTTACATCCAATGGTCTTGTGAATGCTGTTGCGCTGCAGAGCATCAGAGACTTTCTATTTACACAAAGGACTCCTTTATCCCCCAGACCTGTAGAGATGCATTTGCTTGTTTATACAGATGTGCAGTCAGCACAAAGGCCTGTGTATGGAGACTGAAAAAAAGTGAAGGAAACAATAGGGAATTATGAGGTGTTTCCATCAAAGAGGAGAGGCTTTCCTGTGTGTGTGTGTGTGTGTGTGTGTGTGTGTGTGTGTGTTGGCTTCCCTGGTAGCTGACTTGGTAAAGAATCTGCTTGCAATGCAGGAGACCTGGGTTCAATTCCTGGGTCTGGAAGATTCCCTGGAAAAGGATAGGCTACCCACTCCAGTATTCTTGGGCTTCCCTGGTGGCTCAGATGGTAAAGAATCTGCCTGCAATGCAGGAGACCTGAGTTCAATCCCTGGGTTGGGAAGATCCCCATGAAAAAAAAAAAGGCAACCCACTCCAGTATTCTTGCTTGGAGACTCCCTATGGACAGAGGATTCTGGCGAGCTACAGTCCATGGGGTTGCAAAGAGTTGGACACAAATGAACGACTAAGCACGTATCTCTGTATATATTAATATGTTGGGTACGTGTATGTATGTATGTGTGTGTATATATGTAGGGATGTACATTTGTGTGGTGTGTATGTATATGTGTAGCTTGCAAGTATCATTTCCATAAAGGTCATTAAAGCCCTCTGTATGCCATACTTTACTAATTGCACTTGGATCTGTATAACATAGTAGCATATCAATGTTCATTACTTTGGTCAGTAAAGAGAAAGAGTTAATATCAGACACAATAATGTAGATTTCTCAGCTCCAAAGAGACTGCGTTGTCAGGTGAGTCTTCCTTTCAAAGCTGATGTGCATTCTGTAGGCTTCTACTCTACAGGATCTCATGAAGCTCTTATTGCTAAGTCACTTCAGTCATGTCCAACTCTGTGCAATCCCCATAGACGGCAGCCCACCAGGTTCCGCCATCCCTGGGATTCTCCAGGCAAGAACACTGGAGTGGGTTGCCATTTCCTTCTCCGATGCATGAAAGTGAAAAGTGAAAATGAAGTCTCCGTTGTGTCCAACTCTTTGCGACCCCATGGACTGCAGCCCACCAGGCTCCTCTGTCTGTGAGATTTTCCAGGCAAGAGTACTGGAGTTCTTAAAAAGTACAAATTCCTTATAGCCCCCTAGAGGGATACAGACACAGGCGAGCCATGGCAATTACAGGATGTGGTGATGGGAGAAGGAGGCTAAGAGCTGAGTCTGTTAGGCCACTTTCCTAAAGATCATGCAGTATGTGTGCTTGTTAGACACCCACAAGATGACCCACTGTCACTCAAGAAGGCTGCAGTTAAACAGCGCTGGGGGGTTATGTTTATGAGTACCGTTTAAAAATAAAGCTAGGGATCTCGCTCATCAAAGCAGCTTGATCTCCTCGTGTCAATCATTTCCTCCGCTTACTCTCTCTTTCAGGCTAGTTCCCATCTGGAGTACAGAGGTCTGCTGTGTCTACTTATTTGCTTGGATTTCTAAGACCTGAACGGGAAGGCGCCCTGCCTCTTCACTCCCTTGGGAGACCGGGCGGGCACCTGTGGCCTTATGTAGACGGTGCAAGTCTCTTGTCTTGAGACTTTATTGATTTTCTGTATGAACCAATGAACATCAGCCTCTTTTCTTTCTCTTCTCTATTTTCTTATCTATCTCTTTCTCTAAATCAATCACAATCGCCGACACCGTTTCTCCTTCGGATTTCCCTGGATCCCGCAGGGGCTGGACCCCTGCAGTTATGTGTGTGTGCGTGGCACCCACTCCAGTACTCTTGCCTGTGTGTATGGTGGGTCTGGAGGACTTTCTGTTTTCAGGGTTTTTTTTTGTTCTTTTATTTCTATTATTAAGATTTGAAAACAAAATCATTGCTTTATTTAGAGTCTGTTTGTGATTACATTTTTTAAAACTTTTTATTTTGGAGTAAATTTATGTTTACAGACAAGTTGCACAGATAATCAATAGATTTCTCACACAACCCTCCCCAGTTTCTGCTGTTGTTAACATATTACATTACCACTGTTCTTTGGTTAAAACTAAGAAACCGGCAGGCATACATTTCTATAAATTTGAGATTTTATTTATAGTTCTCCAGTTTTCCCATCAATATCCTCTTTCTGTTCTGGAATACAGTTCAGGGAGCACATGGCATTCAGCTGCCGTGGTTTTTTAGTCTCTTCCGACCTGTAACACTTCTTTCATCTTGTCACTCTTGATAGAAACTGGTTAACTGTTTTGTAAAACAAGCCTCAGTTTGGGTTTGTCTGAGGCTTTCTTGCCATTACGTTGAGACGACCCGTTTTGGGGCAAGAATTCCACGGAAGTGATGCTGTGCTTTTCTGACGCATCTTCTCAGGATGTGTAACATCCACACGATCGTTCGGTTAAGGTAACAACCACTAGGCTTCTGCCCTGTAAGGTGCGTGTCCCTCCCTTTCCATCTTCTGTTCTCTGGAAGCAAGTCACTTGGGTAGTCCACCTGCAAGAGCAGGGAGATTAAACTCCACCTGCTGTAGGGGTGGTTATCTCCATATATTATTTGGAAGTCTTCTACAAGGAACGTTTGTCTATACAGGACTTCCAATATCTAATATTAATAAATTATCTAACTGATGATGAAATAATACTATTCATTATTGCACACTTGTTTTGGGTAAATGCCTATTTAATAGATCCGTACCCTAGTAGGAAGGCTTCCCTGATGCTCAGATGGTAAAGCATCTGCCTACAATGTGACAGGACCTAGGTTCGATCCCTGGGTTGGGGAGATCCTCTGGAGAAGGCAATGGCAACCCACTCCAGTACTCTTGCCTGGAAAATCCCATGGACAGAGGAGCATGGTAGGCTACAGTCCATGGGGTCGCAAAGAGTCAGACACGACTGAGTGACTTCACTCAGCCCTAATATATCTTAGTAGGAGAGAGAGATTAAGAATAAGTAAGCAAGGTTTCCCTGGTGGCTCAGTGGTTAAATAATTCAAAGCAGGGGACACGGGATCAATCCCTGGTCCAGGAAGATCCCACATGCTTCGGGCAACTAAGCCAGCATGCAACATCTACCAGAGCCTGCGTACTCCAGAGCCCAGGATCGTGTGACATCTACGGGAGCCTGCGTACTCCAGAGCCCAGGATCGTGCCACATCTACCGGAGCCCACGTACCCCAGGGCCCAGGATCGTGCCACATCTATGGGAGCCTGCGTACTCCAGGGCCCAGGATCGTGCCACATCTACGGGAGCCCGTGTACGTGCCACATCTACGGGAGCCCGCGTACTCCAGAGCCCGGGATTGTGCCACACCTACCAGAGCCTGCGTACTCCAGAGCGCAGGATCTGCAGCAGGAGAAGCCACCACAACTGCAGACTGCAACTAGAGAGCAGCCCGTGATAGCAAAGCCTGAGCAACAACGGAGACCCAGCAAGCCAAAGGCAACCAAAAGTTTAGAATCTACTACAGAGTAAATAAACAGCACCGGCCGTTCTCCTTAGCTCCCTGCCACCTCCTGTCTTCAGAATGCCTGGCCCTACCCCCAGTGGCACTAACGGGGGCTCCTCAGGGCATTCTCTCACAAAGCAGGGGCCGTCTGGGCAGCTGGATCCACAGTCCAGCAGACAAAAAATGCCAACTCAGGTGTGAGGGGCACAGGCCTCACAACTTCAGGAGGCACTTAGGGGGCTGTGGCGATTCTACACAGAAGACTCACGCGGGCTAGAAGTTGACCCTGTTCCAGTACTGGTTACAAGTCTTCTGTATTTACATTGCACATTTGCGCAAGTACACACATTCATAGTTTTGGCTACACCCATCTGTCTGTCGTCTTAAGAAGAAAAGGGAAAAACTCAACATATCTTGAACTAAAAGTATAGTGATTTTCTGTTTATGAAATTTTCTATAAGCTTACTATTTTACAAGGAATGTAATGAGAATTGATTTTTAAGAAATCAATTTTTTCTCTGGCTAACTAAACTTTTTAATTCATTAAAAAATAAGCAAACAGCAAATGAAAACGTTACATATTGACGTCAGTTCAGTTTAGTTCAGTTGCTCAGTTGTGTCCGACTCTTCGCGACACCATGAATCACAGCACGCTAGGCCTCCGTGTCCATCACCATCTCCCGGAGTTCACTCAGACTCACGTTCATTGAGTCCGTGATGCCATCCAGCCATCTCATCCTCAGTCGTCCCCTTCTCCTCCTGCCCCCAATCCTTCCCAGCATTAGAGTCTTTTCCAATGAGTCAACTTTTTGCATGAGGTGGCCAAAGTACTGGAGTTTCAGCTTTAGCGTCATTCCTTCCAAAGAAATCCCAGGGCTGATCTCCTTCAGAATGGACTGGTTGGATCTCCTTGCAGTCCAAGGGACTCTCAAGAGTCTTCTCCAACACCACAGTTCAAAAGCATCAATTCTTTGGTGCTCAGCCTTCTTCACAGTCCAACTCTCACATCCATACATGACTACTGGAAAANCGAGTCTTCTCCAACACCACAGTTCAAAAGCATCAATTCTTCGGTGCTCAGCCTTCTTCACAGTCCAACTCTCACATCCATACATGACTACTGGAAAAACCATAGCCTTGACTAGACAGACCTTAGTCGGCAAAGTAATGTCTCTGCTTTTGAATATACTATCTAGATTGGTCATAACTTTTCTTCCAAGGAGTAAGCGTCTTCTAATTTCATGGCTGCAGTCACCATCTGCAGTGATTTTGGAGCCCCAAAAAATAAAGTCTGACACTGTTTTCCTGTTTCCCCATCTATTTCCCATGAAGTGATGGGACCAGATGCCATGATCTTCATTTTCTGAATGTTGAGCTTTAAGCAAACTTTTTCACTCTCCTCTTTCACTTTCATCAAGAGGCTCCTCTTCACTTTCTGCCATAAGGGTGGTGGTTTTATTCCTAGTTTTTTAAAGGAATCTCCATACTGTCTTCCAGAGTGACTGTATCAATTTACATTCCCACCAACAGTACAAGAGCATTCCCTTTTCTCCATACCTTCTCCAGAATTTGTTTGTAGGCCTTTTGATGATGGCCATTCTGACTGGTATGAGGTGATATCTCACTGTAGATTTGATTTGCTTTTCTTTAATAATGCTGAACATCTTTTCATGTGTTTGTTAGCCATCTGTATGTCTTCTTTGAAAATATGTCTGTTTAGGGTTTTTTCTCACTTTTTGATTGGGTTGTTTATTTTTCTGTTATTGAGTTGTATGAGTTGCTTGTATATTTTGGGAATTAATCCTTTGTCAGTTGTTTCATTGGCTATTATTTTCTCCCATTCCGAGTGTT
This sequence comes from Oreotragus oreotragus, assembly GCA_006410675.1. NCBI lineage: Eukaryota > Metazoa > Chordata > Mammalia > Artiodactyla > Bovidae > Oreotragus > Oreotragus oreotragus. The sequence continues at coordinate 121,591 of SJYX01008793.1, read as the reverse complement.
GTCTTTTCACCTGGCTTATAGTTTCCTTTGCTGTGCAAACACTTTTAAGTTTAATCAGGCCCCACTGGTTTACTTTTATTTTTATTTCTATTACTCTAGAAGATGGGTCAAAGAGGATCTTGCTTTGATTTATGTCATCACATGTGCTGCCTCTGTTTTCCTTTAAGAAATTTAGAGTTTCTAGTCTTATATTTAGGTCTTTAATCCATTTTGAGATTATCTTTGTGTGCGGTGTTAAGAGGTGTTCTAATTTCATTCATTTATAGGTAGCTGTCCAGTTTCCCCAGCACCATTTATTGAAGAGACTATCTTTGCCCCATTGTATATTCTTCCCTCTTTTGTCAAAAATTAGGTGGCCATAGGTACATGGGTTTATTTCTGGACTTTCAATCTTATTCCATTGGTATATGTTTTTGCTTTTGTGCTAGTACCATATTGTCTTGATGACTGTAACTTTGTAGTATAATCTGAAATCAGGAAGGTTTGATTCCTCCAGCTTCATTCTTCTTTCTTCAGACTGTTTTGGCTATTTGAGGTCTTTTGTGTTTCTATATGAATTGTGAAATTTTCTGTTCTAGTTTTGTGAAAAATACCATTGGCAATTTGATAGAGTTTGCAGTGAATCTGTAGATTGCATTTGGTAGTACAGTCATTTTCACAATACTGATTCTTCCTATCTAAGAACATGGAATATCTCTAGATCTGTTTATGCAGTCTTTGATTTCTTTCACCAATGTCTTATACTTTTCTCTGTACAGTTCTTTTGTCTTCTTAGGTAAGTTTATTCCTAGATATTTAATTCTTTTTGTGGCAATGGTGAATGGAGTGATTGTTAATTNTAGTCAATAAAACAGAAGTAGATCTTTTTCTGGAACTCTCTTGCTTTTTCCATGATCCAGCGGATGTTGGCAATTTGATCTCTGGTTCCTCTGCCTTTTCTAAAGCCAGCTTGAATATCAGGAAGTTCACGGTTCACGTATTGCTGAAGCCTGCCTTGGAGAATTTTGAGCATTACTTTATTAGCATGTGAGATGAGTGCAATTGTGTGGTAGTTTGAGCATTCTTTGGCATTGCCTTTCTTTGGGATTGGAATGAAAACTGACCGTTTCCACTCCTGTGGCCACTGCTAAGTTTTCCAAATTTGCTGGCATGTTGAGTGGAGCACTTTCACAGCATCATCTTCCAGGATTTGAAACAGCTCAACTGGAATTCCATCACCTCCACTAGCTTTGTTCGTAGTGATGCTTTCTAAGGCCCGCTTGACTTCACATTCCAAGATGTCTGGCTCTAAATTAGTGACCACATCATCATGATTATCTAGGTCGTGAAGATCTTCTTTGTACAGTTCTTCCATGTATTCTTGCCACCTCTTCTTAATATCTTCTGCTTCTGTTAGGTCCAGACCATTTTTGTCCTTTATCGAGCCCATCTTTGCATAAAATAAGTGTTATAAATGATACTCAGTATGTCCTGAGAGAATGGGGTATTTCTGAGGGAGGCAACCTAAGAGAGTACATTCTGGAATGGTCAAAGGTGTTGACATTTGGCTTCCATGAAAAATCTTTCCAACGATAGAGTGGTCCAGGGACAGGAAATTGTCTATGACGTTCCATGTCACGTGCCAGCTTGATTGGGCCATGGGTGCCCAGGGATTTGGTTAAATACTATTTTGAGTATGTCTGGGCTTCCCTGGTAGCTCAGTTGGTAAAGAATCCGCCAGGAATGCTGGAGGCCCTGGTTTGATTCCTGGGTTGGGAAGATCCCCTGGAGAAGGACAGGTTACCCACTCCAATATTCTTGGGCTTCCCTTGTGGCTCAGCTGGTAATGAGTCTGTCTGCAACAAAGAAGACCTGGGTTCGATCCCTGGGTTGGGAAGATCCCCTGGAGAAGGGAAAGGCTGCCCACTCCAGTATTCTGGCCTGGAGAATTCCAGGAACNATTCTTGGGCTTCCCTTGTGGCTCAGCTGGTAATGAGTCTGTCTGCAACAAAGAAGACCTGGGTTCGATCCCTGGGTTGGGAAGATCCCCTGGAGAAGGGAAAGGCTGCCCACTCCAGTATTCTGGCCTGGAGAATTCCAGGAACTATATAGTCCATGGTGTCGCAAAGAGTCGGACAGGACTGAGCGCCTCTCAGTTTCACTTTTCCCTGAGTGTGTCTATGAGGATGTGTCTGGATGACATTTACATTCCAATGGGGAGACTGAGTAAAGCAGGTGCGAGTGGGTTTCATCCAATCTATGGACAGCCTGAACAGAAACTGAAGGCTGAATAGGGGAGAATCAACTCTCTCTAACTCACTGTGTTAGAGCTGGGACATCCATCTTCTCTTGGACTTGAAGGCTCTCCTGGATCTCCAGCTTGCCAACTGCAGTAAAATACATCTCCAGGACAGAAAGAGGGGTGGGGTGGCCCAAATACAAGGAGAAAAGGTAAACTACCATGAGAAGAAGTAGGAAGGAAAAATGATAAACTGCTGTGAAGCCCTGCCCCAGGGAAGTCTTGAGGACCATGGCGAGAATGGGGTTTGAACTTTACTCTAAAGGTTATGAGAAGCCTTTAAATGATTCTCAGCAGGAAACTGAAGTTGCATATTACATTATTAAAAGATCATTTGAGGACTTACAGGTGGTAAAGGGCAGATGCTCCAAGGCCCCTGCTGTAGACTAAGCTGGAGATGTCTGTGTGTGGTCAGCACTGTGTCGATATGAATGCAGAGAACTGGAGGGATTCCAGAACCAACAGGCCCGCTGTACCAGGGTGAGCTCTCAAGTGGGCATATATGTATACCGATCACTGATTCATGTTGACGTATGGCAGAAACCAACACAATATTGTAATTATCCTTCAATTAAAAATAAATAAATTGTGGGGACTTCCCTGGATGTCCAGTGGCTAAGAATCTGTGCTCCCAATGCAGGAGGCCTGGGTTTGACCCCTGGTCGGGGAACTGGATCCCACATGCAACAACTAAGAGTTTGAATGGCTCAACGAAGATCCCACGGGCTGCAACTAAGACCCGGTGAGACCAAAAAATAAATAAAAATGTAATAGTAAATTTAAAAATAGAGAAAAAAGTTAAAGATAACATTCTTATAGAGTTTTAGGACGTTAGATTTGTCCTGGGGAAGGGCAGAATCAAACTCTAGAGGAAGGGCACAAAGAAGTATGTACAAGGATGTTCACTGCAGTGAAAAATCAGAAATAAGTGTCCTTAAGTATGGAATTGGTAAAACAGAATATCCATTTAAAAGAATGCAGTATATTTTCATGCAAAGAAATAATGTTCAAGAGACACTAAGTGGGAAAAAACCAAACAAACATGGTACAGAAGAGTCTCCGTAGTACAAACCCACTAAGCTGAACTAGAAATGATTATTATTTGTGTCTGTGCTGTGCTGTGCTTGGTCGCTCAGTCGTGTCTGACTCTTTGCGCCCCCATGGACTGCACCCCGCCAGGCTCCTCTGTCCATGGGGCGTCTCCAGTCAAGAATACTGGAGTGGATTGCCGTGCCCTCCTCCAGAGGATCTTCCCATCCAGGGATCGAACTCAGGTCTCCTGCGTTGCAGGTGNTATTATTTGTGTCTGTGCTGTGCTGTGCTTGGTCGCTCAGTCGTGTCTGACTCTTTGCGCCCCCATGGACTGCACCCCGCCAGGCTCCTCTGTCCATGGGGCGTCTCCAGTCAAGAATACTGGAGTGGATTGCCGTGCCCTCCTCCAGAGGATCTTCCCATCCAGGGATCGAACTCAGGTCTCCTGCGTTGCAGGTGGATTCTTTACCAGCTAAGCTACCAGGGAAGCCCTCACTTATGTCTACCCTACATTAACTATTAGAAGAAAAAGTCTGATGAAGTGTATCAATATATGTTAACGGTGTTTAACTGTTGACAGTGGTTATGTCAGTGCAGTGGAGATATGAGGGATTTTCACATTATACCTTATGCCTTTCTGTCTTACAACAATATCTCGAACAATGGATGAGAAAAAAAAAAATTTTTTTTAACCAGAACAGTACGTTTAAGATTAATAGGTACTTTAATGAAATCTTTGAATCAACTCTATGAAATAAGTCCTATAAATATAAATATTATTTTCCTTTATAAAGAGTGCAGATTACACTCAAACCTGGGAAATGAAGAATATTATTCATTAAATCGAAATTATTAACATTCCACAAAATGACATTGAAAACACATTCACTTCATTTAAGTAACATCAAAAACAAATAAGTATACAAAGTTTTTTTACGTCATTTATTAAGGCAATGGTTTTGTGGTTTAGTAATGAAAGAGATACAGAAATTTATTTGTGAAATAAAACAAAAGCTTTCTTTTTAAGTTGTACTTTATGAAAAGACTAATAAACCTTGATCATCTCTGAGCACCAGATTATGGGATATTATGGATGACTACCATTTTCTTCTTAACTCCTTTCTATATTTTTCAAATTGCCATAAAAATCACAAATCACTTTTGCAATTAAAAAAATGTTTCATTAAAGTTAGATGTCTATAAATTTAACACAGTGTATCTGGTCAATGTCAATCCGCTTGCACTCTCTCTACAGCATCAGGTAGTTCTCTGGTTCTCAGTGACCAAGTTTGCAGACTTTATTTACAAACTGGAACCAAACGACTTGCAACATGATCACACTGGTCCCTACCTCTCTCTATCCAAAATGACAAGGGAGCGTCAACTGAGCACACCCTGACAAGCCACTTTTAAAATGCCATTATTAAAATGACTATGCAGGCCTTTCATTGAATTTCTACACAACCACAAAGAAAGGTCAAAGCAAAGAGAAGCTGACTGTTAGAAAAACTCCGGCCTCTTACACCTTCTCTTAGCCACAATCACATGGTATGCGGCAAATATTTTTAGGTAACACTGAGAAAGCTTGAAACTGCAGCCTTGGTGTGCAATGTGACGTGCAAAAGAGAGAGAGAGAGAAGACAGTTTTTTCATGACAATTGAAAAACTTATGCAAAGGGTGTGAGATCATTGATGAATGTTATTTAGTAAACATTGTCCAACAGGCGCATTGTACAACTGCATACCATAATTCTAGTTTGCTTTCAACCATCTGAAGCCTTTCTGTGCTTTTCGGTTTTAGCTACTAAGCCTTGTAAATTATTTCTGATTCATTAGCTTTTCACCCTGGGGGCAACTCACAAGCTTCATAAAAGTGTGATTATTTTTCTTAAATCTCTTTTCTAGCCAATGCATTGTTTTTTAGCCTCTGAACATAAATCTCCACAATGAAAATCAACTAAATAATACTTGCTTCCCTCTCTTATATCTTCCTTTCTCTAAAACTATCTTATTTATAAGTAAAAGCGCATAACCAAAGACCCATTCTACATTATTTGTTTACAACTGGGGATCTTAAGATGAGGAAGGGGTTGGGAGCAGAATGATGTAAACACTACTAGGCCAGAGTTCCCTAAGCCTGGTCCAGCTGACACTTGAGGCTGATAATTCTTTATCGTAAAAGGCTGTCCTATGTATTATAGGATATTCAACCATATCTCTGGTCTCTACTCACTAGATGCCAGTAATGCAGAGTTGGAACTTCCCAGATGTGACCACCAAAACTTTCTCCAACGTATTGCCAAATATTTTCTAGGGGACAAAATCATTGTCCCCAATTGAGAGCCACTGCATATTGAAAAGCAGAGACATTACTTTGCCAACAAAGGTCCATCTAGTCAAGGCTATGGTTTTTCCAGTGGTCATGTATGGATGTGAGAGTTGGACTGTTAAGAAAGCTGAGCACTGAAGAATTGATGCTTTTGAACTGTGGTGTTGGATAAGACTCTTGAGAGTCCCTTGGGCTGCAAGGAGATCCAACCCCCTTCTGAAGGAAATCAGCCCTGGGATTTCTTTGGAAGGAATGATGCTAAAGCTGAAACTCCAGTACTTTGGCCGCCTCATGGGAAGAGTTGACTCATTGGAAAAGACTCTGATGCTGAGAGGGATTGGGGGCAGGAGGAGAAGGGGACGACAGAGGATGAGATGGCTGGATGGCATCACGGACTCGATGGAGGTGAGTCTGAGTGAACTCCAGGAACTGGTGATGGACAGGGAGGCCTGGTGTGCAGCGATTCATGTGGTCGCAAAGAATCGGACATGACTGAGCGACTGAACTGAACTGAACTGAACTGCACCAGGTCAAAGACTACAGAACCAAGGCCCTTGGCTCTCGCCAAGTCAAATTGTTTCTTTGGCCCTACAGTTAACCTCAAGTCAAGTGGGCCTTAGAAAGCATCACTACGAACAAAGCTAGTGGAGGTGATGGAATTCCCGTTGAGCTGTTTCAAGTCCTGGAAGATGATGCTGTGAAAGTGCTGCACTCAATATGCCAGCAAATTTGGAAAACTCAGCAGTGGACACAGGACTAGAAAAGGTCAGTTTTCATTCCAATCCCAAAAGAATGCTCAAACTACCGCACAATTGCACTCATCTCACACGCTAGTAAAGTAATGCTCAAAATTCTCCAAGCCAGGCTTCAGCAATATATGAACCGTGAACTTCCAAATGTTCAAGCTGGTTTTAGAAAAGGCAGAGGAACCAGACATCAAATTGCCAACAACTGGTGGATCAGCAAAAAAGCAAGAGAGTTCCAGAAAAACATCTTATTTCTGCATTATTGACCATGCCAAAGCCTTTGACTGTGTCGATCACAATAAACTGTGGAAAATTCTGAAAGAGATGGGAATACCAGACTACCTTACCTGCCTCCTGTGAAAACTGTATGCAGGTCAAGAAGCAGCAGTTAGAACCAGACATGGAACAACAGACTGGGTCCACATAGGGAAAGGAATACATCAAGGCTGTATATTGTCACCCTGCTTATTTAACTTCTATGCAGAGTGCATCATGAGAAACGCTGGGCTGGAAGAAGCACAAGCTGNGAAACTCCAGTACTTTGGCCACCTCATGCGAAGAGCTGACTCATTGGAAAAGACTCTGATGCTGGGAGGGATTGGGGGCAGGAGGAGAAGGGGACGACCGAGGATGAGATGGCTGGATGGCATCACGGACTCGATGGAGGTGAGTCTGAGTGAACTCCAGGAGATGGTGATGGACAGGGAGGCCTGGCATGCTGCGATTCATGGGGCCGCAAAGAGTCGGACATGACTGAGTGACTGAACTGAACTGAACTGAACAGTTAACCTCTACTTACCTAGTCACCACCGGCATAAAATACTGACACTCATAAACGCCCTCACACTCTGCACGGCAAAGCCTTTGAACGTCGTCTAGAGTTCTTCCTCTGATTCATACGTGGCTGGTTTGGCTAGGAGGCGAGAAGGAGGTGCTGGTAATTTTCCCAGGCTTCCCCAGTGTGGACTTTTTTGCCTGTCACTATTTTTTTTGTTGGACTCTGCTGGATCTTTGCTGCTGCACCTGGACTTGAATGGGGCTGCTCCCCAGTCGCTGTGCCAAGCTTCTCTGCATGGTGGCGTCGCTTGTGGAGCACAGACTCTAGGCACGTGGGCTTGAGTAGCTGTGGCCTGAGGGTTCAGTAGCTGTGGTGTACAGGCCTCATTGCCCTGTGGCACGTGGAACCTTCCTGGACCAGGGATGGAACCTGTGTCCCCTGCACTGGCAGGCAGATTCTTAACCACTGGACCACCAGGGAAGTCCACGTGCTCATCACTTTTAATGTCTGTAAATTCATAATGTCGTGACTCCAGAAGCTCATGAATGACCCCAGTTTCTTTATCCATTACCCACACTCTGCAAAACCCATGCTCCCCCATGAATATTGTTTCAAACATAATTTTCTTTACTTAAATGTTTATTCTGCTTTGCAATTGTTTTTTCTTATTTGGCACTTAAATACACAGTTATGCTGCAGCTGCTGCTAAGTCGGTTCAGTCGTGTCCGACTCTGTGCGGTCCCATAGAAGGCAGCCCACCAGGCTTCCTTGTCCCTGGGATTCTCCAGGCAAGAACACTGGAGTGGGTTGCTATTTCCTTCTCCCACACATGAGAGTGAAAAGTGAAAGGGAAGTCGCTCAGTTGTCTCCGACTCCTATCGACCCCATGGACTGCAAGCCACCACACTCCTCCGTCCATGGGATTTTCCAGGCAAGAGTACTGGAGTGGGGTGCCATTGCCTTCTCCAAAATACACAGTTATGATTCATGCTCAAAATGTTTGTTTCTGGAAATTATCTTAGAGCCAATGAATTAAAACTGAGGGAAGGGATTTATTGATTAAAAAAAAAAGCTTTCCCTAATTCATCCCACAACAAAGTAGCACATATTAGCTTAAGTAAATTTTATTTTGGGTTTTTCTTTTTAATGAGGCAGATGATTCACACTTCTCTTATTGATGATAAATTGATATGAAACAATTTCAATTTACTTAGTTGCAATTTCATTTCTCACTTTAAACAACTGTTTTCCTCAGTGATTGTCAGTACATCAAAGGACATTTGCTTATAAACAATGCAGCTCTAATACATAAAAGGGCCTTGCTTATTCTTATTTAATGCCATGCTTTTGCACACACATAAATAGCACTAAATATATCTATGAACTTAGTGAAAACAGCTATATAAAAGTAACTGGAGAATTTCCCTTTATGTGAAATTCTAGAGAATGCAAAGTACAATGTTGACCAGCAGATGGCAAGTTGGGAAGGGATGGAATAAAGAATACAAACTGGCCAAGGAAGCACCAAGAAAAATGGGCAGAAGAAAATGTTTCTTTGGTGGAAGAAACATTCTCACTGAATTCTTCTCTACGGAAAACTCTGGAAAGTGGATGTACCATTACTAGAAGCATAATCTTGAGTAAGCATCTTAGTCTCTGCTGGCCTGTTTCATCTTTGGGAAAATGAAACTGATGTTACCCACCCTCCAAGGCGTGGTGAATTTTATGCTATTATGCTGTTAGGCTTGTGCCTGACACACAAGTGTTTTATAAGCATCATTTTCTATGCTGCTTCCCTCCTTTGTTCCCAGCACTGGCTAAATAATTGAGGTCCAGTGCAACATGGAAATTAGGGCTCCCTTGTTTAAAAATTAAGAATTTCAAGACAGCAACAGCAGAACATTAAACCAAGTGATGGGCCCTTGTAAGAGTGGGGCTTTGTGTTGTTACAAAGGTTGTACACTCACAAGGTGAGCCCAGCTCACTCCCCTAGGCTTTTAAGGTTCCATCTGTCTTTTCTTCTACTAAATTAAAAGTCACTCTTCAATTTCACAATTGAGAGGGACATATATTCAACTAACCAAAGAGGGCTTGATTATGGGTGCTGTTTTTCAATGCTGTTTCATGGTTGGTCAAGCTGTTGAGTGTTATGAGCTTAGGGCTCTTATAAAGGAACTATTTTAATCTGGCTTAGTATTTCTCTCGTTTGCATCGTTCTCAACATGGAGAAATTAAAACAAAATACCTTAGATGTTCAGGCTTCCTAGGTGGCTCAGTGGTAAAGAATCTGGCTGCCACTGCAGGAAGACACAGAGGACACAAGTTCGATCCCTGGGTCGGGAAGATCCCTTGGAGAAGGAAATGGCAACCTACTCCGGTATTGTTGCCTGGAGACTCCCATGGACAGGGGAGCCTGGCGGGCTCCTGCTAATGGGTTCGCAAAGAGTCAGACTCAACTGAGCACACGTACACCTTAGTTGTCTGCAAGTACCTGGACCCTTGATGACAGCCAAGAGGCACTAAGCCCCCAAGAGCCACTTGACTCGAAAGCACGTTATCTAGACTTAAGTGGCAACCACAAAGAAAGCAGTATAGTTTTAAATTGGTATATTTGATCCTATCCTGGAGACTTATTGGAAACTGGTCCAGATGTCTAAGAGTAAAATCCCAAAAAGGAAGACTGGGTCTTAATACTAAAACCACTGAGCCCCAGCTCTGCCAGTTATTCCTTCTTCTTTACAGATGCATCAGCATGTCCTTTAATGGGTTTCTCAACGTTTTTACCTCCTATTTATAAGAGAGACTCCTGTAAAAAAAAAAAAAATCAAAGTAATTGTGTGAATATACATACATAGAAAATTTTAATTTCCCCATGTTGAGAACGATGCAAACCAGAGAAATACTATGCCAGATTAAAACACACACACACACGTATATAGAAATTTTCTCTACTGGAAGAAACATACACAGGAACATGAGGCATCTCAACAAAAAGCAGAGAGTGAACATTTGTTGAGCACCTTCTATTGTTCCATGACCCGGGTGTTTTACATTCATTGGAATATTAAAGCATATGTTAGCTTTCATTTATTTGTTTAATCTCAATATGCTCAAGACTTTTTTTTTAAATGGTGAAAAAACAGGCTCAGAACAGTTATTTAACCTGCCCAATGTCACATACTGCAGCAGGCTAGCAAATTGGAGGGTCTGTATTTAAGACTGTGTGTGTGTGTGTGTTAGTCGCTCAGTCGTGTCCCTCTCTTTGGGACCCCCATAGCCTTCAGCCCACCAGGATGCTCTGTACATGGGATTCTCCAAGCAAGAATACTAGAGTGGTTTACCATTTCTTTCTCCAGGGGATCTTTCCGACCCAGGGATTGAACACAGGTCTCCTGCATTGTAGGCAGATTCTTTACTGTCTCAGACACCAGGGATGCATTTAAGATTTTACCAGATGCCAAAGCTCATGTATTAAATTCCTATTCCATACGATTAAAAATTCAGATATACAATCTAACGGTATTTTTTTAAACTTTTTATTTTGTGCTGGAGTATAGCCATTTAGGGCTTCCAACGTGGTGATAGTGGTCAAAAGCTATGGTTTTTCCACTAGTCATGTATGGATGTGAGAGTTGGACTATAAAAAGCTGTCAATTCAGTCAGCTGAGTTGCTCAGTTGTGTCTGAATTTTGTGACTCCATAGACTGCAGCATGCCAGGCCTCCCTGTCCATCACCAATTCCTGGAGTTTACTCAGACTCATGTCCATTGAGTCAGTGATGCCATTCAACCATCTCATCCTTTGTCATTCCCTTCTTCTCTCACCTTCAATCTTTCCCAGCATCAGGGTGTTTTCCAATGAGTCAGTTCTTCTAGTCAGGTGGCCAAAGTATTAGAGTTTCAGCTTCAGCATCAGTCCTTCCAATGAATATTCAGGACTGATTTCCTTTAGGGTGGATTGGTTGGATCTACTTGCTGTCCAAGGGACTCTCAAGAGTCTTCTCCAACACCACAGTTCAAAAGCATCAGTTCTTCGGTGCTCAGCTTTCTTTACAGTCCAACTCTCACATCCATACATGACTACTGGAAAAACCATACCTTTGACTAGACGGAATTTTGTTGGGAAAGTAATGTCTCTGCTTTGTAATATGCTGTCTAGGTTGGTCATAATTTTTCTTCCATGGAGCAAACGTCTTTTAATTTCATAGCTGTAGTCACCGTCTGCAATGATTTTGGAGCCCCCCAAAATAAAGTCTGTCCCTGTTTCCACTGTTTCCCCATCTATCTGCCATGATGGGACCAGATGCCATGATCTTAGTGTTTTTTAATAAAAGTTGAGCACTGAATAATTGATGCTTTTTAACCATGGTGTTGGAGAAGACTCTTGAGAGTTCCTTTGACTTCAAAGAGATCAAACCAGTCAATCCTAAGGGATATCAGTCCTTAATATTCATTGGAAGGACTGATGCTGAAGCTGAAACTCCAATATGATGGCCATCTGATGAGAAGAGCTGACTCACTGGAAAAGACCCTGATGCTGGGAAATATGGAAGGCAGGAGGAGATGGGGACAACAGAAGATGAGATGGTTGGATGGCATCATTGACTCTATGGACATGAGTTTGAGCAAGCTCTGAGAGTGGTGAAGGACAGGGAAGCCTGGCGTGCTGCAGTCCATGGGGTGGCAAAAAGAGAGGGACTCAACTGACCAAGCTGAACTGAACTGAGTGGTACAGAACCTGCCTGCCCATGCACAAGACCTAAGAGACGTGGGTTTGATCCCTGGGTTGGGAAGATACCCTGGAGAAGGAACTGGCAAACCCACTCCAATATTCTTGTCTGGAGAATCACATGGATAGAGGAGCCTGGCCAGCTACAGTTCATAGGGTGACAAAGAGTCAGCTGGCTGAAGGGACTTAGCACACAGGCACACAGACAATTACCAATGTTGCGATAGTTTCAGGTGAACAGTGAAGGGACTCTGTCACACCTATACACGTATTCTCCCCCAAACTCTCCTCCCATCCAGGCTGCCACTTAACAGTGAGCAGAGTTCCCTGTGTTATACTGTAGGTCCTTGTTACGTTTTCCACTTTAAATACAGCAGTGTCACAATATCTTTGAGTCAAACAACAAAACGCAAATTTTAACATACTAGCTATCATATTAGTTGGAGAAGGAAATGGCAACCCACTCCAGTATTCTTGCCCGGAGAATCCCATGGACAGAGGAGCCTGGTGGGCTACAGTCCACGAGATTGCGAAGAGTCGGACACGATTGAGCAACTAACACAATCATATTAGTTTACAAGGTCCCCTGGCTCTCACCATAACTTCCATCGATTCCCCCACCCCCATCACCATAAAATTTCAGCATCTCCGGGTTAGCATTTCTAACAGTTGACCGGGAGAACAAGCTGCCTTCTACATAAAAACAAACATTTTATGATAGAACTTGTGATAAGAACGTTAACTCCGAAGACCACAAAGCTTGGGGGGGTAGAGCTGTTTGGGATGGTAAACCCTCCTTCAAGGCTACGCAGGAGAGAAGTCCCAGACGGCGGTCGGGAGGATTTGCAGCCCCGATGCCCGTCCGGGCCGCCCGCGGCTAAGCGCACACTGCGCAGCTGCGAGCCCCGCCGCTCCCCGCGGGGCGCGGGCGGCCGCGGCCGGAAGCTGCCTTTCGGTGGGCGGTCGCCGCGGGGGAACGGAGAAGCGAGGGCTGGAGCCCGCGGAGGCCGGCGGCGGCGGCGACGAGGAAGCCGACGCGCCTCGGGCCATGGAGCGGGCGGAGGCGGGGGCGCCCGGCGGCTGGCCGGGGGCGCCGGAGCCTGACGAGCTCGACGACCTCCCCTGGTGTAAATGAGCAGGCGGGGCGGGGCGGCGAGGGCGGGCGCCCCGGGCGGCGGCGGCGGCCGCGGGAGAGCGACCGTCCCCTCCCCGCCCGCGTCCCGGCCTCCTCCCGGCTCCGCCGAGGGGCCGGCCCTCCGCCGCCTGGTGTTCGGGGGCCAAGTCCCCGAGGGGGCGGCTGCGCCCCGAAGGGGAAGGCCGGGCGCGCCCAGTGGGGTGACGGAGGCTGCGCTCGTCTCCCCTCGAACAGCCCGGCGAAAGCGGAAGCGGCCTCGGGTGCCTCCGGGTTGCGGAAGCGGGAACCCTGTCGCCCCCGTGGCAGAGGTTGCGGCCCGGCCTCAGCCCGGAAGGGACCGCCCGGCTCGGAGCCGAACCGGGCTGGGTCTGCAAGTGGCCGCCTCTCTGCTGACCCGCTTCCAGCCTCGGGGCCCAACCGCCGGGGTTTGGGGCCAAGGCTCTCTCCTTGCCAGCCTCCCCGCCCTTCGTTTTTAAAAAGCTTTAAAAATATTAAATACTTTCAGGTTTACAGAGAGATGCACTTTTGCCGACACTAATGGCTTACGTCACCGTGATACATTTGTCAGAAGAAAGTAACGTTGGCTTAGTAATTAACACTCTTAACAGAAGGACAAGCTTTATTCAGATTTTACCAGGTTTTTTTTTCCCCCATTTAATTTGTTTCTGTTCTAAACTCCAAACCAGGACACTACATGGCATTTTAGCCTGCCTTGTTTTAAACTGCTGTTAATAGCTGAAATCTCCTGTCTTATCCCTCTGCCCCCTCCACCAAGATGTGAACTACTTTTTAAAATCCAGGAAATATTTACTCAATCTTTAAATTTAGCAAGTATTTGTTGGTAGTCTAGGTATCGGCTATTCAGCATTGAACCAAATAATCCTGATCTCATGGGAGCTAAATATAGTCCACTGGGACCCATAGATTCTGTCTTCTGTTTTGTGTTTCAGGCTATTTTTTTAAGGACATGCCGCTTAGAATAATTTTTTGTTGTTTAGTCGCTAAGTCATGTCTGACTCTTCTGTGACTGCATGGAATGGACTGTAGCCCACCAGGCTCCTCTGTGCATGGAATTCTCCAGTCAAGAATACTGGAGCGGGTTGCCATTTCCTCCTCCAGGGGATCTTTCCCACCCGGGGTTTGACCCCATGTCTCCTGCTGCTGCTAAGTCACTTCAGTCTCCTTCGATGGCAGGTTAAATCTTACAAGGAGCCACCCGGGAAGGATAATTTTTAAGTTGGTTGGAAGATTTGTGTTTATAAACTTTTCAGCCCTTTCCAACTTACTTTAAATTTTCCTATAAACTTCAAAGTCCTAGGATTACCTCTTGCATCTTCCGTTATTAATAAAAGGTTTTTTTTCCTAAAAATTTATTACTGTCTTGAGAAAAATGCAGTACACAAAGAAATAGTAAACAGGACTGAGGACTCTATTGTGGGTGAAGTTTCTCTCACATCCTTGTAAGTTTTAGATTCTTTGACACATGTAATAAATCCAGGAAAAAAAACTTAAAAATCACTCTATATTCTTTCTTGGTTGCCATGTTTTAAGGGACTGGCAGTTGCTCGGATATGATAAACAGGCTGAATGTGTTTTTTTCATTTGGTTGCATATTGTGCCACAGTTCATGATGAGCTGGAACCAGCAGGAAGTTCTTCATGTAGAGTCATAGTACACGTGGATCTGGATTGCTTTTACGCACAAGTAGAAATGATCTCCAATCCAGAACTAAAGGACAAACCTTTAGGTAATTCTGGACTTTGATACTATTTTCATTGTAATGCTTTGTTATTTATTCTGATTTATTAAGCATATTAATGTTGGAAGCAGTTCTGTGATGCTTTATAGACAGTAATCTTTATTTCACTACTGGATGTAAACTTTATGAGCCTCATTTACTAAATGGCAAATGTGAGAGAAGTAGTGTAATTAACCAAATAAACAGGAAGACCACAATAAACTAGTCTTTTTCTCAATGTTTGAAATTTGACAGCCATTTTATCTCAAGAATAACCTTTTAAAACAATTTTTAATAGGCATGTTCAACTATTCTACTTTTGAAATTAACTATTGTGTAACAAAGTAGTTGAATTTTGTGTGATAAAATAATTGGATTTTGAACAACCCAAAATATTAAGGCATGCATAGTACAAGCTTTTCATGAAAACATAAGTATATTTTAAAATAAAAGACAAAGAAATTTTACATTGGGGAATTACTGAGTATTGTGTTGGCTTATTTTATTTTTCCATTAGAAAAGTAAATTTCTAAAATTTTATGCTTGTAGTAAGGATTTATCTTTGAGTAAAAGCATGCTGGGAGGGATTAGGGGCAGGAGGAGAGGGGGACGACAGAGGATGAGATGGCTGGATGGCATTGCCCACTCGATGCACATGAGTTTGGGTGAACTTCGGGAGTTGGTGATGGACAGGGAGGCCTGGTGTGCTGTGATTCATGGGGTCCCAAAGAGTCAGACATGACTGAGCAACTGAACTGAACTGAAAAGCATCAACAGCAGTTTTGGTCACTTGCTGCTACCCCCTGGTGTCTACTTTGGTTTTGCTAAAGCCCAGTTCAGCTCAGCCTAGGCTACTAAGGAACAGAGGATGACTGATGAGTACATTTTGGCTTGCCAAGGTCTAGAGTCTTTAAAGTTTCCTAAAGATGTCAAGGAGTTAGGATTAGGGAACTTGAATTTTCTTTATTAGGCATTTCTAATTAGTAGCATTGTAAGAGTGGAAAATGGCAACCCATTCCAGTGTTCTTGCCTTGAGAGTCCCAGGGACAGGGGAGCCTGGTGGGCTGCCGTCTATGGGGTCGCACAGAGTCAAACACGACTGAAGTGACTTAGCAGCAGCAGCAGCATTGTAAGATGTTGTGTAAGGAATGATTAGTAAAGAGGGATTGTGTAATTAAGATGCCAGCTTCCCTGTTGGCTCAGTGGTAAAGAATCCACTGCCTGCCAATGTGGGTTTGATCCCTGGGTCTGGAGGATCCCTGGAGAAGGAAATGGCTACCACTCCCAATATTCTTGCCTGGGAAATCCCATGGACAGAGGAATCTGGCGGGCTATATATAGGCCGCAGGGTCCTAAAAGAGGTGGACAGGCTTAATGACTGAACAACAACAACAGTATTTGCTAATAGAAATGAAGGGCTATGTTGTTTTCTCCTAGAAACTCTCAGCATAATCCTTATTTCCTGGTAGTTATTCATTACTCCATTTTAATTTGTTTAGTCGGTAAGTCATATCCAACTCTTGTGACCTCACGGACTGTAGCCTGCCAGGCTCCTCTGTCCATGGGATTCAACAGGCAAGAAGACTGGAGTGGGGTGCCTTTTTCAGGAGATCTTCCCAACCCAGGGATCGAGTGCCAGTCTCCTGCACTGTAGGCGGATTCTTCACTGCTGAGCCACCTTTAGCAAATAGATGACTACTTAACTTGGGCTGGTGACACGATGGTGAGTCCATATAATCCTGCCTTAAAAGACTGATTTTTTAGTTAAGGAAGTGACTAATTGATTTTTTAATATAGTTTCCTGATTAATCATAATTTATTACTTTTGACCCTGTGATTCTGTTTTGGGGCATCATCTGACATATCAAAAATATGTGAAATGTTTCTTTGCCTGTTTATACTGTGAGAATTTTAGGAAAAAGGCAAACAGTTTTAGCAATTATAAGTCACTGGTAAATTAGAATTTTTAAGCAGTGTATCAGTTCAGTTCAGTCGATCAGTCATGTCCGACTCTTTGCGACCCCATGAATCGCAGCACGCCAGGCTTCCCTGCCCATCACCAACTCCTGGAGTTCACTCAGACTCACATCCATCGAGTCAGAGATGCCATCCAGCCATCTCATCCTCTGTCGTCCCCTTCTCCTGCCCCCAATCCCTCCCAGCATCAAAATCTTTTCCAATGAGTCAACTCTTCTCATGAGGTGGCCAAAGTAAGCTGTGTATAGATGATCATAATTTAATCTTTTTGATAAGGAGGGGGCTCATAATGCCACTTCACTGTCTGATCTCTTCTGTAGGTTACTGTGAAGAAAAGTTCAGTCATTAGAACATTTACTGGGGGAGATTACTAATAACTGTTGTAGGTTGGCACTTGTAATGGAACATAGCTTTATATTAATTGGGAAGTTATTTAGAAGACAAGTTAGATTTTCTAGTAGTGACCAGTAGTTAATTGTAGTCAGTTACTTTCATCTGCCTTACTTTTGGTAAAACATGACCTAGAGTTTATATATATAAAGTTATAAGAGTTAATTCAATATAATTTTTTTTATTGTTTGAAAAAAATCCTGGAAGGACTTTATTTGTATCTTTTTAATGAAGACTTCATAGAATTGTTGATTTGTGGTAAAAGTGAAAGTGTTAGTTGCTCAGTTATATCTGTCTCTTTGCAACTGAATGGACTATAGCCCGCCAGGCTTCTCTGTCCATGGAATTCTCCAGGCAAGAATACTGGAGTGGGTAGCCATTCTTTTCTCCAGATCATCTTCCCAACCCAGGGTTCGAACTCGGATCTCCCACATT
This sequence comes from Oreotragus oreotragus, assembly GCA_006410675.1. Lineage (NCBI taxonomy): Eukaryota > Metazoa > Chordata > Mammalia > Artiodactyla > Bovidae > Oreotragus > Oreotragus oreotragus. The sequence continues at coordinate 104,025 of SJYX01008793.1, read as the reverse complement.
GCAGGCAGATTTTATGCTATCTGAGCCACCAGGGAAGCCCCTGATTTGTTAAACTGTACTTCATAGAACTTTGATGGATGGAGGCTATATTTTTTAATTGAGATAGAGCTTTTTATTCTTGTCAAAACATTGTGTTATAACTTACGATTATAATATGGAATAAGTAAATTTTAATTTTCAATTTTCTCAAAAAATGTTTGTTTTTTATAGGGGTTCAGCAGAAATATTTGGTGGTTACCTGCAACTATGAAGCTAGGAAACTTGGAGTTAAGAAACTTATGAGTGTCAGAGATGCAAAAGAAAAATATCCACAGCTAGTATTAGTTAATGGAGAAGACCTGACTCGTTACAGAGAGACGTCATACAAAGTTACAGGTACAGATTATGGGCAATATACTTTCAGCATTAAATTTTACATAGGATGCCTGTTAACTAAGTGATCATTCAGTAAGTGTAAAGTGCATAAGTCGGTTTTCTTACTTGGGGGCTTTCTCATTTAAAAACAATTTATATGAGAATGACTTAATATGTCATGAGTAAATGGTGAAAGAAATGTATAGTTGGAAGGAATTGAACTCAGTTGTGGGTGATGTTTATATAAATATGAGAAAATGTAAAAAAATTTTAAAGTGAGAAAATGGAAGAAGATAAACCAAAGAAAACCAGATACTTAAATTTAAATGCAAGCTTGAATGAACTATGAAGAAATATGGTGTACTCTAATGTACTAATGGTAGTTGAGAGAGACTTCTGTAATGTTTGATGAACATAATTAAAAAACAATTTGTTAGGAACTGTTAGCAAAGATAATGAGTATATTAGTTTTTTTTTTAGATTTTTATGTATGTATTAGATATTTCAGTGTGGATAAACTCCCCCTTACTAAGGTTTGGATTTGAATCTTGCTGTTTTAGTAAATTATAGGAAAAATGAAACCATACATGTACTGGCATATGGCAAATAGATATCATTTTAAAGTGTATAAGAATCAGCTTTTTACTTGTTTGCTGTTATTTTTATTCTTTTGTTATTTGTAGCAATTTTCAGATGAAAGGGTTAAATATACTATCCCAGAGCTCTTACAAATTAATGAGGAAACAAGCTTAAGTGAAATGGACAAAGGATATGAAGAGGCAGTTGACAAAAACACACTGGACAATGTGAAAATGGGATGCTTAAATTCATTGGTACTAAAAATAAGAATGTGAGAAAAAGTAGAAACAAAGTATTACAGTCTTAAAAACAACAATCTAGCAGCATTTTTTGAAATTAAAGATACATACTATGCTAGGGATTTATCAAATAGAAATAAAATGATAACATATATGTACAAAAAATGTCTCATAGCATGATTCATAATTGCTAAAAATATGGAATGAAAACATGCTCATCAGGATGAAAATGGCTAAATGAATTTAAGACTTCTCTATAATGGAATATTATATGGCCATTAAAAATAGCTCATTGGTATCATTTCATTTGATTCATAGAAGTATGCCTTGTTGAGTGGATAAAAAGCAAGATGCAAAAACCTGTTATCAGGTTTTTCCATATGTGTAAAACAGTGACCCAAACACCTTCCCTCACATATGTGTATGTGTCTATGTACACTTAGGAAGAGAAAGAAGAGAGGGTGTATACTAGGTATTTAACCCTGGGTAATTTCTGGAGGGGCAGAGGTGGTGCTGAAACAGAGAGATGAGGGAAGAAGGGATAGCCAAGCAAAAAAGACAAGACTGTACTCCCAAAATACCACTTGTGTATCTGTGCACAATTATATATATATATATCTGAATATTCAGAAAATAATTTTTTCTGTACATAGAAGAGATGATGTAATACATATAGTTGTACATCTTTGTTCTTGGTGATCATTCACATCATCTATATAGCTCTTCCTCATTCTTTTTAATGCCTGCACAGTATTCTATTTTGTCCCAAACTTATTTAACCATTCCTTTACTGATTTGAAGACAGTATATCTCATTTTATGCCTGTTGTCCTTATGTAATCATTAATTGCATCTCCTTTGATTCAAAAGGTATCTCATTTTAGATGATAAATTATGTGGTTTCTCCTATAGTGAGGGGTTATTAGGCTCTTACCAATTTTTTGCTCTTAAAAAATATCAATATGTGCTTCAGTAGACATTTTCATATAGAAATTTTCACATACTTTCATGAAGCTATCCTTAAAGTAAGTTCCTAAAGGTTAACTGCTTGAGCAAAGATAATTTGCATTAGAAAATTTGCATACTGCTCTATGGTGCGCTTCAGGTTTTCCCAGCGCATAGTTAGTATGTGTGAGAGTATTAGATATTCATAAAGATTTTGCCTGATAGTTGGAAAAAATAAGTAAATCATTGTTTTGATTTGCATTTCTCTGTGAGAAGTTTGAGCATTTTTTTCATGTATTTTTGGTCATTTATCCACGTTTTGCCTTTTTTCCTTTATAATGTCAGACAAATCAGTCTAAATGATTTCTATACCACTGCAACTCCTCACAGTGAAAAGTATCATACTAGAAAATCAATGCATAAATCTCAGTTTTTACACTGATTCTTAATTTATAAATTAGTGTCTTGAAAGAATTAAAAATGCACTAATAAGATATTCTAAGCATGATTTATACATTGATAACAAGTGATTTTGTTGATTTTTTTTCATGGTGTTTTTGGAGCTGAAATAGGAATGTAGCCTAATAGTCCTATACTGAATTATCTCAGACCTGTTTATGACATATAACCTTATTGTTTACTTCATACCTTTATTCTACAGTATCCCATTTTTTTCTGTAATTATAAGCTCCTTTCTTTGGCTTGTCTAATCATAAGGTTTAATAAATGCATCGTGTTTATGAAAGTGACATATTGACAGCCAAAAAGGTTAACTTCACAAATGGATAAGTGATTTATTCCTATGACCTAGTAATAGAACTGATGTAATCAATCCATGTTCAGCAGTCCACCAGCTTTGTACATGATTCTGTATTTAACTTGCTTTTCTGCTTGGTAGTTAAATTTTGTCCTTTATTTTCCTTATTGTATTGTTTTGATAAACTTTTATTTTTTACCTGTTACTGCTAGGCATCAGATATATACTTTTGGGAGAAAAAAAGCAGAAATTGGTGAGGGAAATTCAAAAGAATTCTTTTATATGGTCAGACACATTGTCAATTTTTACCTCTGTTTTCTCTCTGTAGGTTGGAAGTGATTTTTGAAGGTCACTAGATCATACTGTTTCTTTATTAATTGTTTTACCCTGCTGTTATCAGTGTTAGCACCAATAAAACAGAGCTTTCGTATTATAGGACTTTAAGAACATAAGCATTTTTGTATAAGTGACTAATAAGTTGTTTTCTGCCACCCAGCTGGTATCAGTAGATGATGCAGAGAGAAATGAAAATTCTTCTTAATGGTTTCAAAGTTATTAGTTTTAATCCTAAAAATGAAACTTGATAGTCTTTTTGAACTTATTTCAAATCTTGGTTCAGTTCAATTTAGGAAACATTTGACATAAGGACTGGCATTTGTGCTAGAAGCTAGATGTTCAGATACATGTGAGTCATGATCCGTCTCTGTCCTTATGGAATGAGTTGGAGGGTGACTAGTCAAAATATTGCATTGTAGTATATTTTGTATTAAGTAACTTTTCTTTTTGACTTAGTATTCATTGGAAATTTAAGTTTTATTTTGTTTTGCCTTTTTAAAATTCTAGTGAAAAATATAGCTCGAGTATATTATTACTTTACTTTTCTAAGCAGACTTTATGACCTACTGCTTCAAGATCATAATTAACTATGTTCATTGATATTTAATGTACTACAGATAAATTATTGGTGTAGGAGATTGTGGTAAATATATTGCTATGAGTATCTGCCCAGGGAATGTTATTTTTGGACTTATTTTATTGGAAAATATTGCTTTTGTGCAGAATATGGCACAGAAAAAAAATCCCAGTTAACTGACTTTATTCAAGATATTGTGTAATTGTGAATATACGTAAAACCTTTATTTTGTTATTTTTTAAGCATAAATAAAAGAGTTAAATCTATTCTAGCTATAATCAGTTATATCTGTGCTCCAATATTATTTTAATATAGAGTTGTTGGAAGAATTTAGTCCAGTTGTTGAGAGACTTGGATTTGATGAAAATTTTGTGGATCTAACAGAAATGGTTGAGAAGAGACTAGAGCAGCTTCAAAGTGATGAGCTCTCAGCACTGACTGTGTCGGGTCACGTGTACAATAATCAGCGTAAGTGGGTTCTTATGCACTCTGTTTAGTAACTTGAAGTACCTGCATTTCTTAATGTCCAATCAGTTCAGTGAGTTGACTGTGTCTTTCGAAAGTTTTGGCTTTTGTTGCCATCGTTCAGCCATCTAAGGCGATTAAAATTAGATACTGTTATTCCATATTAAACAGGCAGAAAATGGTATTTTGATGACATACAGCTCAGTGCTTTGTGTACTTTTCATTTTGCTGACTCGGTCCTGTGTTAACCATTTTTAAGTGTCATCCTCTTTTAGGCCATCCTTAAGATACAGGAGTTGGCTTCTTGGAGTAATTTTTGGTTTTCGTAAAACCATCTTAAGCAAAATTCTAGGTAGACTAAATTTGCCATTGTTGCCTCTTTGCTTGTTCGCTTCTATTCTCCCAGGGCACCAAGAGCCTCCCATGTTAGTCCTTGTGNAAAATAAGAATGTGAGAAAAAGTAGAAACAAAGTATTACAGTCTTAAAAACAACAATCTAGCAGCATTTTTTGAAATTAAAGATACATACTATGCTAGGGATTTATCAAATAGAAATAAAATGATAACATATATGTACAAAAAATGTCTCATAGCATGATTCATAATTGCTAAAAATATGGAATGAAAACATGCTCATCAGGATGAAAATGGCTAAATGAATTTAAGACTTCTCTATAATGGAATATTATATGGCCATTAAAAATAGCTCATTGGTATCATTTCATTTGATTCATAGAAGTATGCCTTGTTGAGTGGATAAAAAGCAAGATGCAAAAACCTGTTATCAGGTTTTTCCATATGTATAAAACAGTGACCCAAACACCTTCCCTCACATATGTGTATGTGTCTATGTACACTTAGGAAGAGAAAGAAGAGAGGGTGTATACTAGGTATTTAACCCTGGGTAATTTCTGGAGGGGCAGAGGTGGTGCTGAAACAGAGAGATGAGGGAAGAAGGGATAGCCAAGCAAAAAAGACAAGACTGTACTCCCAAAATACCACTTGTGTATCTGTGCACAATTATATATATATATATCTGAATATTCAGAAAATAATTTTTTCTGTACATAGAAGAGATGATGTAATACATATAGTTGTACATCTTTGTTCTTGGTGATCATTCACATCATCTATATAGCTCTTCCTCATTCTTTTTAATGCCTGCACAGTATTCTATTTTGTCCCAAACTTATTTAACCATTCCTTTACTGATTTGAAGACAGTATATCTCATTTTATGCCTGTTGTCCTTATGTAATCATTAATTGCATCTCCTTTGATTCAAAAGGTATCTCATTTTAGATGATAAATTATGTGGTTTCTCCTATAGTGAGGGGTTATTAGGCTCTTACCAATTTTTTGCTCTTAAAAAATATCAATATGTGCTTCAGTAGACATTTTCATATAGAAATTTTCACATACTTTCATGAAGCTATCCTTAAAGTAAGTTCCTAAAGGTTAACTGCTTGAGCAAAGATAATTTGCATTAGAAAATTTGCATACTGCTCTATGGTGCGCTTCAGGTTTTCCCAGCGCATAGTTAGTATGTGTGAGAGTATTAGATATTCATAAAGATTTTGCCTGATAGTTGGAAAAAATAAGTAAATCATTGTTTTGATTTGCATTTCTCTGTGAGAAGTTTGAGCATTTTTTTCATGTATTTTTGGTCATTTATCCACGTTTTGCCTTTTTTCCTTTATAATGTCAGACAAATCAGTCTAAATGATTTCTATACCACTGCAACTCCTCACAGTGAAAAGTATCATACTAGAAAATCAATGCATAAATCTCAGTTTTTACACTGATTCTTAATTTATAAATTAGTGTCTTGAAAGAATTAAAAATGCACTAATAAGATATTCTAAGCATGATTTATACATTGATAACAAGTGATTTTGTTGATTTTTTTTCATGGTGTTTTTGGAGCTGAAATAGGAATGTAGCCTAATAGTCCTATACTGAATTATCTCAGACCTGTTTATGACATATAACCTTATTGTTTACTTCATACCTTTATTCTACAGTATCCCATTTTTTTCTGTAATTATAAGCTCCTTTCTTTGGCTTGTCTAATCATAAGGTTTAATAAATGCATCGTGTTTATGAAAGTGACATATTGACAGCCAAAAAGGTTAACTTCACAAATGGATAAGTGATTTATTCCTATGACCTAGTAATAGAACTGATGTAATCAATCCATGTTCAGCAGTCCACCAGCTTTGTACATGATTCTGTATTTAACTTGCTTTTCTGCTTGGTAGTTAAATTTTGTCCTTTATTTTCCTTATTGTATTGTTTTGATAAACTTTTATTTTTTACCTGTTACTGCTAGGCATCAGATATATACTTTTGGGAGAAAAAAAGCAGAAATTGGTGAGGGAAATTCAAAAGAATTCTTTTATATGGTCAGACACATTGTCAATTTTTACCTCTGTTTTCTCTCTGTAGGTTGGAAGTGATTTTTGAAGGTCACTAGATCATACTGTTTCTTTATTAATTGTTTTACCCTGCTGTTATCAGTGTTAGCACCAATAAAACAGAGCTTTCGTATTATAGGACTTTAAGAACATAAGCATTTTTGTATAAGTGACTAATAAGTTGTTTTCTGCCACCCAGCTGGTATCAGTAGATGATGCAGAGAGAAATGAAAATTCTTCTTAATGGTTTCAAAGTTATTAGTTTTAATCCTAAAAATGAAACTTGATAGTCTTTTTGAACTTATTTCAAATCTTGGTTCAGTTCAATTTAGGAAACATTTGACATAAGGACTGGCATTTGTGCTAGAAGCTAGATGTTCAGATACATGTGAGTCATGATCCGTCTCTGTCCTTATGGAATGAGTTGGAGGGTGACTAGTCAAAATATTGCATTGTAGTATATTTTGTATTAAGTAACTTTTCTTTTTGACTTAGTATTCATTGGAAATTTAAGTTTTATTTTGTTTTGCCTTTTTAAAATTCTAGTGAAAAATATAGCTCGAGTATATTATTACTTTACTTTTCTAAGCAGACTTTATGACCTACTGCTTCAAGATCATAATTAACTATGTTCATTGATATTTAATGTACTACAGATAAATTATTGGTGTAGGAGATTGTGGTAAATATATTGCTATGAGTATCTGCCCAGGGAATGTTATTTTTGGACTTATTTTATTGGAAAATATTGCTTTTGTGCAGAATATGGCACAGAAAAAAAATCCCAGTTAACTGACTTTATTCAAGATATTGTGTAATTGTGAATATACGTAAAACCTTTATTTTGTTATTTTTTAAGCATAAATAAAAGAGTTAAATCTATTCTAGCTATAATCAGTTATATCTGTGCTCCAATATTATTTTAATATAGAGTTGTTGGAAGAATTTAGTCCAGTTGTTGAGAGACTTGGATTTGATGAAAATTTTGTGGATCTAACAGAAATGGTTGAGAAGAGACTAGAGCAGCTTCAAAGTGATGAGCTCTCAGCACTGACTGTGTCGGGTCACGTGTACAATAATCAGCGTAAGTGGGTTCTTATGCACTCTGTTTAGTAACTTGAAGTACCTGCATTTCTTAATGTCCAATCAGTTCAGTGAGTTGACTGTGTCTTTCGAAAGTTTTGGCTTTTGTTGCCATCGTTCAGCCATCTAAGGCGATTAAAATTAGATACTGTTATTCCATATTAAACAGGCAGAAAATGGTATTTTGATGACATACAGCTCAGTGCTTTGTGTACTTTTCATTTTGCTGACTCAGTCCTGTGTTAACCATTTTTAAGTGTCATCCTCTTTTAGGCCATCCTTAAGATACAGGAGTTGGCTTCTTGGAGTAATTTTTGGTTTTCGTAAAACCATCTTAAGCAAAATTCTAGGTAGACTAAATTTGCCATTGTTGCCTCTTTGCTTGTTCGCTTCTATTCTCCCAGGGCACCAAGAGCCTCCCATGTTAGTCCTTGTGAGAACTTATCCTGGTCTACCTACCGTCCTTTGTATGCTCATATTTAATCAGTTGAAATTCATCTCCTTCACAAGTAAAGTGCCAATGACTGATGATATTTCCAGGGCAGTATTGTGTTTGAAAATAAGCTGCAGTCAGCTCCACTGAATATCTCCTTGGGCTGTCAGACATCTAGTGACTGCTGGTGACTTCTAGACCCTACCATGTAGAAGGCAAGCTCTTGTGTTTCTGTGTGAGATTTTTCCTGGCCTACTTGCTCCCGGGTCTCAGCCTGCCTGTGTTTCCTCTTACTCCCCTTTTCGAGAGCTGATGTGATCAATCTCGTCATTCTCCACCTCTCTGATATTAGAGAAGAAAAGAGGTGGAGCTACAGTTCTCTTTTGTAAGAAAATGTGAAGCTTTCACATGTCCTTTGTCTCTGTGCTCTTTTGTCACTTACAGGGTCTGGGTAACAAGAAGGTTCCAGGTGTGTTTCTGTATAATTTTTACAGCAAACTTGGAGTCTGCCAGTTAGAACATACTATAGAGACCTTGGCTTTATGGCCTACAAAGTCTAATTCTTCATGATTCTTTTCTCTTTCACATAAGATTTTGTTAAATTTTTTTTTTTAACCTACAGAGAAGTTGATGGAACAGTACAGTGAGAACAGTCATTATACCCTTCCCTGTAGATACTCCTTTTGTATCATTTTACACGTTTGTTTTATCTCACTGTTTATTGATCAGTTGATAGATTGTTGAGCATTTGAAAGTAAATTACAGACATCATGGCACTTCAGATGTAAATACTCCTGAGGATCAGGACTGTCTCATATAACTCTAGTGTCATTTTCACATCTAAGGAAATTTGTTTCCATATAGCAATTTCCCTATACTTTTAATAAAAGATGTCTTAAACTGTATACAAATCCAAAATTGTTTTTAGTAGCACATACCACTGGTGTGAAAACTTTAAATTCAAATCTTTGAATCTGAAATGTTAGCTATATCATTAATGTAACATTTTTACTTTTATGCTTACTTCCGGGTAAACATGAGTAAAAGTTCTGGTAGTGCCAGTAGGAATTTTTTATGAGAGATCATTTTTGTAATCTGTTAATCATTCAGCACTCTCAGTATGTATTTGCTATCACAGGCCCTTAGAATTCACTTGTGGTAGTTATTTTACAGAATTGCTGTGAAGAGCCAAAGAGATTAGTTAAGTGTGCAGCAGTGTGGTGGTGTTGAGGGGTAGGGTTGGATATAGATTAAGCCCTTTGTCTTTTAAAAACTCATCTGTTAAAAAACAACGTTTTGACGATGACTTTTAACAACATCGGTTGTTTTCTATAGCTGTAAATCCACGTGACCCATTGCACATCAGACTCCTTGTTGGATCTCAGATTGCGGCTGAGATGCGGGAAGCCATGTACCAACAACTGGGTCTCACTGGCTGTGCTGGAGTGGCATCTAACAAATTATTGGCAAAATTAGTTTCTGGCGTCTTTAAACCAAATCAACAAACAGTCTTACTACCTGAAAGTTCTCAAGATCTCATTCATAGTTTGAACCACATAAAGGAAATACCTGGTAAGACAAATATATTTGAAAAACATATATTGGTTTTACTGTATTTCTTTTAAGTTTAAATATTAGTTATGCATAATTAATTCTTATAGAGTCTGTGTACTTGGCTCTTGTGTGTGTGAGTTGCTCAGTCAGGTCCAACTCTTTGCAACCCCGTGGACTCCCGCCAGGCTCCTCTGTCCCAGGGATTCTCCAGGCAAGAACTCTGGAGTGGGTTGCTATGCCCTCTTCCAGGGGATCTTCCCAACCCAGGGACTGAACCTGTGACTCCTGCACTGCGGGCAGATTCTTTACTGTCTGAACCATCGGGGAAGTGTACTTGGCTCTTGGTGAAAACCAAAAGCTCCCCCAAAAACCTGACATTTTCTGGAGAGACTCTATATTAGGAATCTATATGTATGAAAGTACTTTTCTAGTTTTACCTGCTTTTATATTGTTTGAATCTGATCATTAAAGTTATAACCTGGAAACATATGGTCCTTTATTTTTAGTGCCTGGTTCATACTTTAATACTGTACCTTCATCTAGAGAATGGAATTGGTCTTTCACTAACTCTGTTTTGGGATTGTACATAAAATATTAGGGCCACAAAGGACCTTCGCAAGCAGCTAGGTCCACTTTTTATTTTAAAGATGAGGAAACTGATTTTCTTGAGGGCTTCAATGACCTATTCATATCATTGGGCAAATTTGTATTTCTGAAGATCAAATGCTTACATTTTTATAGACTATCAGTAATGTATATATTAAAATTCATTTCTGTGGCATTAAATTTTAAGTTTGATCTCAACAAAAATACCAATGGTATCCAAAATTATGGTATCAAAAGATGTGGTTGATATATTTATAATATTTTAATTATCTAATTTTAAAGAGAAAAGCTATTGTAACACTACATGCACCTCCTTTTGCTTTAGGTATTGGCTATAAAACGACCAAACGTCTGGAAGCACTGGGCATCAGTAGTGTGCGTGATCTTCAGACCTTTTCATCCAAAATATTAGAAAAGGAATTAGGAATTTCAGTTGCTCAGCGTATCCAGAAGCTCAGTTTTGGAGAGGATGACTCTCCTGTGACTCCCTCAGGACCACCTCAGGTATGTGAAGAAGTTACTTATTTTAATGGCGTACTGGTGGTCACATTATTTGAGATAAAGATTTCCAGTTTTACTACTGTATTCTTACCATTCCAGTTTGCTTATTAGGTTAGTACGTGATTGTTTTCCTGTGAGAAGGCTATTTATTAAATTAATATTCTTAAATTGAATCTAAGAATTAGTATTTAAATCTCAAGTTAGCCACTTTGACTATTGCTTAATTTTAATAGCCTGTACTGTATATAGGAGGCAAATAATTTGTAAAAATATTGTTTTCAGAGTAGTCTAATGATTTAGGAAGTGGAGAAAGTTTATAATCACCCAGGTAACAGTGATTTTTTTTTTTCCTGTGAGATAATAATATATATATTATCCCATAATCACCACGATAAACCTTTCATGTAGGTAGTATTAACGTTTGTTCATACCTTTTCCTCCCTCCCTTATTCCCTTTTCCTCCCGTAATTTTTTTAAAGATGAAGATACTGTATTTTAGAAAGGGTAAGTAACTTGCCCAAGATTAAACGTGAGATTCAAGTCCTAAGAAATTAAGAGCCTCACTGTAATCACACATTAAAGCTTGGCATTGATACTAAAGCTTTGTAATTTTCTTGATTTCCAATGCACTTTCTAATGGAGTATAACTTGCAGATAAAAAGATTTAATATGAAAGTGAACTAAATGGCTCAAACCAAGCATAAGAGGTAAAAAAAAGTGTTGATTATTTATTTGACATATACACTGGTAATTGGATATGCTTATTTGGGTTTATATTAATACTTATTTGTGCTTCTTTGCTAGTCCTTTAGTGAGGAAGATTCATTTAAAAAATGTTCCTCAGAAGTTGAAGCTAAAACTAAGATTGAAGAACTACTTGCTAGTCTTTTGAACAGGTGATTTTTCCATTTTGCCATATCCTCTTACAGATTCTGTGTACAGTACATGGAAATACTATATATTTACTATATATATATACTATGTATAGTATACATATACTTGATGTTCTTTCTTGGAATTTGCAGATTAACTAGAGACTAAACATGTAAAGATCATCTATCTCTGAACCTCTCTACCTTATAAAGTATTACACAGCTAGTAACATATGTCCTTAACTAAATTTAATTCATCTACTTCCACTGGTCTTAATATTAGTAACATTGTGGTTTACTGTGGATCTTAAGCTGCTCATCATTACCTAAGGGAGTTTTGTGGGTATCTCTGGAATCGCTATAATTACAAATTTGTGATGATTGAGGATAGCAAACTGATGGAGAAAGCAGAAGAACCCTTTTATCTACTGTGCCTCAGACTATAGAGTCAGTTCAGTTCAGTTCAGTTCAGTCGGTCAGTCGTGTCCGACTCTTTGCGACCCCATGAATCGCAGCACACCAGGCCTCCCTGTTCATCACCATCTCCCGGAGTTCACTCAGACTCACATCCAATGAGTCCATGATGCCATCCAGCCAGCTCATCCTCGGTCGTCCCCTTCTCCTCCTGCCCCCAATCCCTCCCAGCATCAGAGTCTTTTCCAATGAGTCAACTCTGCATGAGGAGGCCAAAGTACTGGAGTTTCAGCTTTAGCATCATTCCTTCCAAAGAAATCCCAGGGTTGATCTCCTTCAGAATGGACTGGTTGGATCTCCTTGCAGTCCAAGGGACTCTCAAGGGTCTTCTCCAACACCACAGTTCAAAAGCATCGATTCTTCAGTGCTCAGCTTTCTTCACAGTCCAACTTTCACATCCATACATGACCACAGGAAAAAACATAGCCTTGACTAGATGGACCTTAGTCGGCAAAGTAATGTCTCTGCTTTTGAATATACTATCTAGGTTGGTCATAACTTTTCTTCCAAGGAGTAAGCATCTTTTAATTTCATGGCTGCAGTCACCATCTGCAGTGATTTTGGAGCCCCCCCAAAATAAAGTCTGACACTGTTTCCACTGTTTCCCCATCTATTTCCCATGAAGTGATGTTGAAGGAATATTTTAATGGGACTATGTGTGAGCAGTGAGGGTGACTGTGTGTATGCTCAGGGTTACTGGCCTTTAAATACATGAAGAGTGTTAATTGGAATTATGAGTATACAAATAGCATAGCATAAACTAAAAGACATTTCGTTTTCTGATGCTCCTTTGCCATCATATATCTATTTCTCAGTGCTCCATAGGAGAGTGTTACTTCCTTTCCTCCCATTTCTTTGATTTCTCAAAATGGGGTGTTAGGGGTCTAACAGCTTTGGGTAAATGTGCTTCTGTAATGATGTTAGGATGGCCTCTGTGACTAAAAAAAATTGTTTTTGGATGACTACTCTCAGAAAACTGATAAAGTGAAATTTCCTTCAACTTTGCTGCCACATGCATTGCAGTTCTCATGTCTTGAGCAAGGCCATGCAGCTCATCATTTGCTGCACGCAGCTGGCTGACTGTATGACACAGCTTCAGGGATATGACTCAGGCCGAGCCTTCGAGAATGCTGGTGAAACTGGGTCATCTACTTTGCTTCAGCTAAATAAGACTAGTATGAAATGCCTAGCCACTGGAAACAGTTCTAGACAAAGGGGAACCACAAGAATTATACATTTTATAGGTTCCCTTATTTGAAGAATCAACCCAGAAATGAGTCTAGATGCCCTAAACCTATGAAATACTATTAACCATATCTCCTTATCTTTGCTTGGCATGCTCTCTTCTATACAGTGGCTTCTTATTTTAGTGACTGAGGTATATAATGCCATCTAGCTGGCAAAGAAAAAGTATCTGAGTATGCGTGACTGTACTTGAGCATTGATTATTAATACTATACATATGTAAGAGGTATAAAATCATATGTTGTTTAATGCTTTCTCTAGGTACTGGCCTTAAGATTGCTTAGCGTATAACCCCTTTTTTTGTACATCTTAATTAGTTACAGGAGCTGAATTATACTCTTTGAATTACATATTAACTTAACAGAACAAGCTTAACTGGAAGATGTTTAAACTAGTAACATGTTTATAGGAACCAGCTGAGATATTTTATTATCTTAATAAAACAGCAGTCAAGAAGTTTTGTGATTAAGCAATAAGAAAAAAAATACTACAAAAATCTAAATATTCTAATTCAAAATCAATTTGATTATGCTTAATACTATTTGTATTTCATGTTTGTGATCTTTTAATGCATTGGCATACATATAGAAAGATAAATGTTATTCTCTGATGACATTTATTTTCTGTTAGTGATTAGATTTTCTGCTTTTTAAGCAAATTTTCCATGGCATTAAAACTTTTGCTTTCAACAACAAAAGCAAGATCATTTGGATGGATCACTTTTTAAGATTCATAGACGAGTGCTTCCTTTCCTAAATATATAATTGACCTTTCACATTATTGCTCTCATATGCCATATAATGGTGATATTACTGACTCCTTTGGATATATTTGAGAAGTGCTTTTTGACAAATAATTTCATTAAATATTTGTTTTCTTTTTGTAGTCTTTTTAATGTGTAAAAAATTTTGTCATTTTTCATATATGTGCTTCTGTCAGTAAATGATTCTCAGTTTCTTAAATTTCCTGCTGATTTTAATATGTTACTTTTAGTTATGATTTGGATTTGGATAATAAAATGGCTTGTTATAGTTGTATCTTATTTCTGCTTTTTTCTTGATAGCACTCAATTCTGTGTGAGGCCGGAGAGCCTTACATTTAAAATTTCAAGAGTTTTATTATGAAGACATTATGAAGTTTACTTGAGTTATTCAGGGACCTTTATTGCCTACTGCCTGATTATCAACTATATTATAATTGTTACAGTTACTCAGTCTGGCACCTTTAAATAAATGAGGTATAGTTGATCATCCAAAAAAAAACAAACCAACTTTTTCTAATTCCTTGTTTCCTCTTTCTCTTTATTTTTAGAGTCTGCCAAGATGGAAGGAAGCCACATACAATAAGATTAATAATCCGTCGGTATTCATCTGAGAAGCACTATAACCGTGAGAGTCGTCAGTGCCCAATTCCATCCCACATAATTCAGAAGTTAGGAGCAGGTAATGGATCATTTAATTGGCAGGTTGAACTCTTAAAAAAGCAAACTTTGGGTTAGAAAAATGATCCAAAAATGGGTAATCCTCACATGGAGTTGGTGAGCTCTTAAGTACTTTTTTTCTACAAGAAATTTCATTAGAAAACTTTTGTTGTTTCAATAGAATGTGAAAGTGCTTCACTCAATATGCCAGCAAATTTTGAAAACTCAGCAGTGGCCACAGGACTGGAAAAGATCAGCTTTCATTACAGTCCCAAAGAAGGGCAGTGCCAAACAATGTTCAAATTACCACACAATTGCACTCATTTCACATGCTAGCAAAGTAATACTCAAAATTCTCCAGGCTAGGTTTCAGTAATACGTGAACCAAGAATTTGCAGGTGTACAAGCTGGATTTAGAAAAGTCAGAGCAACCAGAAATAAAATTGCCAACATCCGTTGGATTATTAAAAAAAGCAAGTGAATTCCAAAAACAAAAAATCTGCTTCATTGACTATGCAAAAGCCTTTGACTGTGTGGATCACAACAAATTGTGGAAAATTCCTCGAGAGATGGGAATACCAGACCAACTTACCAGCCTCCTGAGAAACCTCTATGCAGGTCAAGAAGCAACAGTTAGAACCATATATGGAAAAATGGACTGGTTCAAAATTGGAAAAGAAGTGTATCAAGGCTGTATATTGTCACCCAGCTTATTTAACTTCTGTACAGAGTACTTCATGAGAAATGCTGGGCTGGATGAAGCACAAGCTGGAATCAAGATTGCTGGCAGAAATATCAGTAAACTCAGATATGCAGATGACACCACCCTTATGGCAGAAAGCAAAGATTGGGGGCAGGAGGAGAAGGGACAACAGAGGATGAGCTGGCTGGATGGCATCACTGACTCGATGGACGTGAGTCTGAGTGAACTCTGGGAGTTGGTGATGGACAGGGAGGCCTGGTGTGCTGCGATTCATGGGGTCGCAAAGAGTCGGANAGATGTGTATAAGAGACAGGAGGATGAGCTGGCTGGATGGCATCACTGACTCGATGGACGTGAGTCTGAGTGAACTCTGGGAGTTGGTGATGGACAGGGAGGCCTGGCGTGCTGCGATTCATGGGGTCGCAAAGAGTCGGACACAACCGAGCGACTGAACTGAACTGAACTGAAAGAGGAACTAAAGAGCCTTTTGATGAAGGTCAAAGAGGAGAGTGAAAAAGCTGGCTTAAAACTCAAAATTCAAAAAATGAAGACCATGGCATCTGGTCCCATCACTTCATGGCAAATAGATGGGGGAACAATGGAAACAGTGAGAGACATTATTTTCTTGGGCTCCAAAATCACTGTAGATGGTGATTACAGCAATGAAATTAACAGATGCTTATTCCTTGGAAGGAAAGCTATGACAAAACTAGACAGCGTATTAAAAAGCAGAGACATCACTTTGCCAACAAAAGTCCGTCTAGTCAAAGCTATGGTTTTTCCAATAGTCACATATGGATGTGAGGGTAGGACCATAAAGAAGGCTGAGGTCTGAAGAACTGATGTTTTTGAACTGTGGTGTGGAGAAGACTTTTAAGAGTCCCTTGGACTGCAAGGAGATACAACCAGTCAATTCTAAAGGAAATCAACCCTGAATATTCATTGGAAGGACTGTTGCTGAATCTGAAGCTGCAAAGGTCTTAGAAAAAACCCTGATGCTGGGAAAGATTGAAGGCAGAAGGAGAAGGGGACAACAGAGGATGAAATGGTTGGATGGCATCACCAACTCGATGGACATGAGTTTGTGCAAGTTCCAGATGATGGTGAAGGACATAGAAGCCTGATGTGCTGCAGTCCATAGTGTTGCAAAGAGTCAGACTGAATGACTGAACAGCAATGAATTCTGAAATTTAGATTGATTCCTAGAAAATGATAGAATCTCAAAAAACATTTTTGAGTAAATTAAGGAAGTGATAAATGAATTATTGCAAAGGAAATATTTCAGGTATGAATGATATGAATTCTCTAGTGCATAGAAAGGTGAAAACTACCTTTATAACATAAAAATTGTCACATCTTAATTTATGAGAGTATCTAGGAATGTTTAGAGAGGAAATATAAATTATAAAGAGAAGAGTGCTTAGGACCAATCCTTGAAAAATCTACTTGAATTAAAATTTGAAGGAGCCGGCTGCTCTAGTTAAAAAGAATAGAAGAAACAGGAGTTGTGAAAGTAGGGGGAAAACTAGTTGAAGGTTTCAGCCTAGAGCCACTGTGCTGCAGTGTCAGTGCTGTTGGGAAGGTATGCTTTACAAAAACAAGGAAGTGATAAATGATCTTTGTAGCTGTATTTCTCTGAAAATATGGGAGTGGAAGTCTAATTGGTGAGGAGTAAATGAAAGCATCATTCTGTTTGTTTGAGATCTACTTCGGAGACACAACTGCTATGTGATATTGAACCATAATATCTGCAACCTAGTTTCTTCATATATAAAATGAAAACAATAAAAGATGCCTCATTGACCTCACAGGGTTACCATAAGGACCTAGTGACCGCAGTTGTTAGACCTTCCTAGCATGTGAAATATAACTATGGAAATTTTTATTTGGGGCAATGATATTTCAAATGAATTCTTTAAAAAGAAAAAAAAAAAGGTTTGGATATTCATTTGTAAGCTTTTTTCCCCAGTAATCTAGGCTTACCTGTAATCAAGGCTGTGTCTGTCAAAAGGCTGAGGGAACTCAGGGCAGGCTACCCCCAAATATGCCAAGGTGGTGTATTGATTATTTTGAATTAAAGTTACTTGAGGAATAGCTGATATAAGAACACTCTGACCCTCCTGTGTTCGCTTGAAAACAGGAAATAGAGCTCCCATGTGAAGATATCCTCCCTAGATGTGGCGCAGGGAGAACATCCTTACTCCCGGTGATAGGGAAGCCAAGGCAAAGAAAGCTGTGTAAACAAACCTTTTATTTCTTCATTAATTTACTATCCCAAACAGAAACCTGTTTGTTTTGTCAAATCTTCACAAATAATTGACTCTTTTTATTATATATATATATATATAAACCTGTTTAAATCACTTGTTAGTCCCATACCTATGGGGCCTCCATAGGTACAAAATTAAATTTGTGTGCTTGTATTTTTCTCCTGTTAAACTATCTTATGTTAATTTGATTATTAGACTTGTGAAAAGAACCTAGAAGGGTAGAGGAAACTTTTTTCTCTCTACAAAGCTGTTAACCATTTCCTCCTTATCTTCTTTTACAATATTAGCCTATGATAGACAGAGAGATACGTATACTACAAGCATGAGGCAAAGACCACACAATTTTGGACTCTCACTCTTAAAAATAATCTGTTTTCAGATTATTAGGTTAAGAAGCAGGTTTCAGCTGGCTCAGCCCTGGGCGGCATTAAATCATCTAACTTGATAGCCAAAATATACTAAATCCAGTCAAATCCCAGTTCCTCCAGTCTTCACATTCCTGAAGCACGCACATATGGATAGAAAGTCAAGTATTCATTAGACCACTTGGAGAATTGAGCAAAAACGCTGACAATAAAGGCAATGACAGTTTCTTTATAGTTAGGTGCAGCTCTGAAAGGTTTGTAGCAAAGTCAGGCGAGGAAACAAGAAACTATTGCCCTGAAATGACTTTCTTAAATTTTTTTTTTCCATCTCCTTTATATAAGTTCAGTGAGGTGATGGGGCTCTGTGGACAACCTTTTAAAGTGTTCTTCTTTTTTTCTCTTCCTGCTTTGTGAGTAATTGTGTAAGTAGGTGACAAAGTTCTCACTATTTTGTTTTCTTATCTACAAAATAGGTCAATGGTATCTACTTTAAAAATCTGCCTGTAGTGATTAAATGATGTGTATATAGTCACCATGTCTCTCATATTCATTTCAGTTTTGTTCACCCTGTTTATCTTTGCCCCTTCCTTGAGTCTCACAACATTTCAAATAACTACTGATGTACTAACTGAAATAATGTGTGTTCTGTACATAAAAAGCCATAGCATCTTAACAAGGCCATTGGATGGCCAGGGTTAGAATGAACACAGTTCTAACAGCAAGACAAAAGAAAAGAACAGGGTGAAGAATGTGAAATTTTAGCTTCTTTTAGCTGTGTCATTTCTGGAAATATATAATTCCCTGTAATCATAAGGAAACATGTTCCCTGTTCTAGAAATTTCACCAGTAAAAGAAAGAAAGTAGAAATATGAAAATACATAGATTTATAATTGTGAAACTACAAAACTAAATGCATGGTACATAAATAAGAATGAAATGACCATAGGTTTCATTTATGGGTAAAATAGAATTAGAATATTTAACCCTATATCTTTCAAGGAATGCACTTAGAAAACCTAGACAAGTACATGGAGGATCATTTTGTGGACTCAGAAAAGGCAATAGAAACAGGAAGGTCAAAGAATACTGAACCAGGGGTAGTGAGTTGAGTTTTGTTTTTTTTTTTTCCCCTCATCTGGTATCCCCCAGCCTACTCTCAGTCTCAAGTCTGCTAGAAATTGAGAAGAGAGCATAGGCATGAACGGAGAGAATCTCCAGAACGTCTTAGTTCAGGCTCAAAGTGTACAAAAACTGTAAGTAACAGTGGTAGCATCTGAGACCCACATGCACCTGAAACTGAGATGGTGGCAGGGAAACTTTTATTTCCTATCAGAGTAGCTTGGATCACAAAAGAGTAGGGAAAATACATATCCCTTTGTTTCTTTGTCTCTCTCTGTGTCTTTCTATCTTTTTTGCTTCTGTACCTCAGACAGAGTGTATAGTGGTAGGAGAGCATGAACAAGTGAAATACATAATGCTCCAACTTTCTGCTCTCAGTACCAATAAAAAGGACCAAGAATCACAGAGGACCATGGAGATAATGAAGTTACTATATGGAGATGTTTATGAATGCCTAGGTTTACCCTCAAAGATGTGTTACTACTACAACTACTACTAAGTCGCTTCAGTCGTGTCCGACTCTGTGTGACCCCATAGATGGCAGCCCACCAGGCCCCCCCGTCCCTGGGATTCTCCAGGCAAGAACACTGGAGTGGGTTGCCATTTCCTTCTCCAGTGCGTGAAAGTGAAGTCGCTCAGTCATGTCCGACTCAGCACCTCATGGACTGCAGCCTACCAGGCTCCCCTGTCCATGGGATTTTTCAGGCAAGAGTATTGGAGTAGGGTGCCATCGCCTTCTAGTTAGAATAGGAAAAAGTAGTCCAGAATGGCGATGGCTAAAAGACAAGGAAAGGAAAAGCCTCTGAAAATAGAACAAAGGAAGGTCTGAGGACCAGAGGGAGAACCTCAGGTGGAACAAACAGCATTCCTGGCTGCCCAGTTTACATCGGGCAGGCCAAAGGGGAGGAGAAAACATAGAAAAAGAGGAGCCAAAGGGCCAGGGCTCTCTCTTCTCTTCGCATCTTTGGGTCGGCATGTCCTCATGCCTGGAGGGTGTGTTTTCTTGTTATTTTCTAAATAAAACTGAGCTGTAACACTAATCTGTCCAAGAGCTATAACACGGTCTGTCCAAGACCTGAGAGCTATAACATGGTCTGAGAGCTGTGACATGCCAAGGGCTTTAACGTCCATCGGTCAAATTTTTGTTGAGATGAGACAGAACTGGGGAGATTACACTCCCCTTGATGGATGTACATATGATAATCCTACACACCATACTAAAGACTTTGAGAATAGAATCAAAAGGTAGACTGCCACTCAGGTCCCAGACTGGCTATGGGTGATGCACACCCAGGAATGATCCAAATAGAATTGCAAAAGCTTTGAAAATGAAAATGACATTGAAACCACTTCCTACAGAAGCCTGCTGGTCAGAACTTGTGACCTAAACCTAACTAGATATATTGTCTGATAAAACCAAAATATCAACCTACATAATAGGATTTAAACAAGAGCCTCATAAGACAACATTCAAATGTTAAAATGCAATACAAAAGTTTAACATGAAGAAATAGGAAAAAGAATCTCAGTTTAAGTGGAGGGAACAAAAGACACCCATGCAAAGATAACACAAATGTTGTAGTTCAGTTCAGTTCAGTTCAGTCGCTCAGTCATGTCCGACTCTTTGCGACCCCATGAATCATAGCACGCCAGGCCTCCCTGTCTATCACCATCTCCCGGAGTTCACTCAGACTCACGGCCATCGAGTCTGTGATGCCATCCAGCCATCTCATCCTCTGTCATCCCCTTCTCCTCCTGCCCCCAATCCCTCCCAGCATCAGAGTCTTTTCCAATGAGTCAACTCTGCATCAGGTGGCCAAAGTACTGGAGTTTCAGCTTTAGCATCATTCCTTCCAAAGAAATCCCAGGGTTGATCTCCTTCAGAATGGACTGGTTGGATCTCCTTGCAGTCCAAGGGACTCTCAAGGGTCTTCTCCAACACCACAGTTCAAAAGCATCGATTCTTCAGTGCTCAGCTTTCTTCACAGTCCAACTTTCACATCCATACATGACCACAGGAAAAAACATAGCCTTGACTAGATGGACCTTAGTCGGCAAAGTAATGTCTCTGCTTTTGAATATACTATCTAGGTTGGTCATAACTTTTCTTCCAAGGAGTAAGCATCTTTTAATTTCATGGCTGCAGTCACCATCTGCAGTGATTTTGGAGCCCCCCCAAAATAAAGTCTGACACTGTTTCCACTGTTTCCCCATCTATTTCCCATGAAGTGATGTTGAAGGAATATTTTAATGGGACTATGTGTGAGCAGTGAGGGTGACTGTGTGTATGCTCAGGGTTACTGGCCTTTAAATACATGAAGAGTGTTAATTGGAATTATGAGTATACAAATAGCATAGCATAAACTAAAAGACATTTCGTTTTCTGATGCTCCTTTGCCATCATATATCTATTTCTCAGTGCTCCATAGGAGAGTGTTACTTCCTTTCCTCCCATTTCTTTGATTTCTCAAAATGGGGTGTTAGGGGTCTAACAGCTTTGGGTAAATGTGCTTCTGTAATGATGTTAGGATGGCCTCTGTGACTAAAAAAAATTGTTTTTGGATGACTACTCTCAGAAAACTGATAAAGTGAAATTTCCTTCAACTTTGCTGCCACATGCATTGCAGTTCTCATGTCTTGAGCAAGGCCATGCAGCTCATCATTTGCTGCACGCAGCTGGCTGACTGTATGACACAGCTTCAGGGATATGACTCAGGCCGAGCCTTCGAGAATGCTGGTGAAACTGGGTCATCTACTTTGCTTCAGCTAAATAAGACTAGTATGAAATGCCTAGCCACTGGAAACAGTTCTAGACAAAGGGGAACCACAAGAATTATACATTTTATAGGTTCCCTTATTTGAAGAATCAACCCAGAAATGAGTCTAGATGCTCTAAACCTATGAAATACTATTAACCATATCTCCTTATCTTTGCTTGGCATGCTCTCTTCTATACAGTGGCTTCTTATTTTAGTGACTGAGGTATATAATGCCATCTAGCTGGCAAAGAAAAAGTATCTGAGTATGCGTGACTGTACTTGAGCATTGATTATTAATACTATACATATGTAAGAGGTATAAAATCATATGTTGTTTAATGCTTTCTCTAGGTACTGGCCTTAAGATTGCTTAGCGTATAACCCCTTTTTTTGTACATCTTAATTAGTTACAGGAGCTGAATTATACTCTTTGAATTACATATTAACTTAACAGAACAAGCTTAACTGGAAGATGTTTAAACTAGTAACATGTTTATAGGAACCAGCTGAGATATTTTATTATCTTAATAAAACAGCAGTCAAGAAGTTTTGTGATTAAGCAATAAGAAAAAAAATACTACAAAAATCTAAATATTCTAATTCAAAATCAATTTGATTATGCTTAATACTATTTGTATTTCATGTTTGTGATCTTTTAATGCATTGGCATACATATAGAAAGATAAATGTTATTCTCTGATGACATTTATTTTCTGTTAGTGATTAGATTTTCTGCTTTTTAAGCATTATTATCTTAATAAAACAGCAGTCAAGAAGTTTTGTGATTAAGCAATAAGAAAAAAAATACTACAAAAATCTAAATATTCTAATTCAAAATCAATTTGATTATGCTTAATACTATTTGTATTTCATGTTTGTGATCTTTTAATGCATTGGCATACATATAGAAAGATAAATGTTATTCTCTGATGACATTTATTTTCTGTTAGTGATTAGATTTTCTGCTTTTTAAGCAAATTTTCCATGGCATTAAAACTTTTGCTTTCAACAACAAAAGCAAGATCATTTGGATGGATCACTTTTTAAGATTCATAGACGAGTGCTTCCTTTCCTAAATATATAATTGACCTTTCACATTATTGCTCTAATATGCCATATAATGGTGATATTACTGACTCCTTTGGATATATTTGAGAAGTGCTTTTTGACAAATAATTTCATTAAATATTTGTTTTCTTTTTGTAGTCTTTTTAATGTGTAAAAAATTTTGTCATTTTTCATATATGTGCTTCTGTCAGTAAATGATTCTCAGTTTCTTAAATTTCCTGCTGATTTTAATATGTTACTTTTAGTTATGATTTGGATTTGGATAATAAAATGGCTTGTTATAGTTGTATCTTATTTCTGCTTTTTTCTTGATAGCACTCAATTCTGTGTGAGGCCGGAGAGCCTTACATTTAAAATTTCAAGAGTTTTATTATGAAGACATTATGAAGTTTACTTGAGTTATTCAGGGACCTTTATTGCCTACTGCCTGATTATCAACTATATTATAATTGTTACAGTTACTCAGTCTGGCACCTTTAAATAAATGAGGTATAGTTGATCATCCAAAAAAAAACAAACCAACTTTTTCTAATTCCTTGTTTCCTCTTTCTCTTTATTTTTAGAGTCTGCCAAGATGGAAGGAAGCCACATACAATAAGATTAATAATCCGTCGGTATTCATCTGAGAAGCACTATAACCGTGAGAGTCGTCAGTGCCCAATTCCATCCCACATAATTCAGAAGTTAGGAGCAGGTAATGGATCATTTAATTGGCAGGTTGAACTCTTAAAAAAGCAAACTTTGGGTTAGAAAAATGATCCAAAAATGGGTAATCCTCACATGGAGTTGGTGAGCTCTTAAGTACTTTTTTTCTACAAGAAATTTCATTAGAAAACTTTTGTTGTTTCAATAGATAATAAAAGTAAATGCCCTCTTGGGAATGCTTCCCAACTCCAAAGAAAACACGGAACTATGACAATAAGCTATATGCTGTGAGATAATTTCTTTATGAGCATTTAGATTGTTTCCATTTTTTGGCTGTTGTGAAAAACGGGGCTGTGAACGTTTGGGTGCAAGTCATCAGGCAGATACATGCTTTTGTTCATCTTCGGTGACTACAAAGCATGGAATTTCTGGGCTATAAGGTAGTTGAACTCTAAGAAACTGCCAGATTTTTTTCCAAAGTAAGTATAACAAGGTAGATATTCAGCAACAGAGTATAGAGGCTTTCAGTTTTTTTCATATTCTCATTTATGTTTTAATACTATCATTTTCTTGACTCATTCTCATGACTATGTAGTGGTCTTTCATTGTTTTTTCTTCTTTCATGGATATTACTTTTGATATCATATCTAAAAATTCTTTGCCTAATGCAAAGATTATAAATGTTTCCTATGCTTTTTTTTTCAGAAATTTTATACTTTTAAGATTTATATTTAAATCCACTTTAAATTAATTTTTATGTGTTGTGTAAATTAAGAGTTTTATTCTTTTGCATGTGAGTATCCACTTGTTCAATAGAATTTGTTAACAGACTTTTTCCCCATTAAATTGCCGTGGCATCTTTGTCAAAAGCTAACTGGCCATAATAAATGCAAGGGTTTCTTTTTTGCCTTCCTTATCCCATTGATCTGTATGCTTATCCTTATTCCAGCTCCACCCTGTCTTGATACTTTCTTGTAAGTTTTGAAATTAGGTGGTGTAAGTTCTCCAGCTTTATTCTTTTATGAGGTTGTTTTGGCTATTCGTGGTCCTTGGCTTCGTTTGTGGAAAGATTTTTTTTTTTAAGGAATTTTATTTCTTTTGTTTGTTATGAGTTTATTCTGACTTTCTATTTATTTCGAGTCAGTTTTGGTGATTTGTATATTCTCAGAATGTATGCATTTCATCCAGGTTGTCTAACTTTTATCATGAATTGCTAATATTCCCTTGTAATTCTTCTCATTTTTAGATGGTCTACAGTGATATCCTTTCTTTCATTCTTGATTTTGAATTTTTTTTCCTTTGTTATTCTAGTAAGGTTTATCAGTTTTGTTCATCTTTTCAAAGATTCAACTTTTGGTGTCATGAATTTCTCAGTTTTCTTTCTACTTTGTATTTCATTTATTTCTACTCTGATCTTTGTTATTTCCTTCTTTCTGCCTGCTTTAGGTTTAATATGCCTTTTCATCCTGGGTTCTTAAGATGGGCAGCTTACTTTATGTATTTTATATTTACCTGATTTCTAATAATTCAGGTTTAAAGTTACACGTTTCCTTTTAAGCAGTGCTTTCTTTAGCTGTATTCCATAAGTTGTGTTGTGTTTCTTATTCATTAAGCTCAGAATAGTTTCTAATATCTGTTGTGATTTCCTCCTTGACCCCTAAACTTATTTAGAAATTTGCTGTTTAATTTACAAATAATTGATTATGTTTCAAATAACCTTTTATTGTTGATTTCCAATTTGTCTTTATGTTGACCAGAGAAGATACTTTGAGTAATTTCAATCCTGTTATATTTGTTGAGCCTTCTTTTGTTGCCTTGCTTATGGTCTGTCCTGGAGCATGTTCCAGGATTTGCATTTGAAAAGAGTTGAGCAACACTGTCATACCATTCTACTGAACTAAAACTTGTGGCCTCTTCCTCTAAAATAGCATTTTTTGAATGAATGATTTTTGTCTGGATATGTAATTTTTGATTGGTTTCTTTCATACTTTGAATATGGTATTCCATTGCTTTGTGTTCCATTATTTTTGATGAAGAGGCAGCTGTTAAATAATCAGGAGAGATTCTTGTCACTAGTTTCAATCAAGAAAGCATAACCACACAGAAATTTGAACACTGAAGGTTTCAAAAATTACTAAACTATGATAGGGAGTAACTCTATAAAGATACCCTTAGGAGGTACCCTGGGGCTAGGCAAGGTAGCCAAGGAAGAGCAGATTGGAAAGAGGGTCTTCCTCCCCTCCAGGAGAAGACGTGGTTGCGGAACACTAGATGCAGGAGAAATCCTTTGAGTTACCTGGCCCAGGGCTGCTCCGTAGTTACTGGGCCAAGAGAAACCACCCCCTGACCCCCAGAGGAGCTGCGGCTGACTCGCGGGCCTTGGGACAATGGGAGTTTGCTCCCTGGCAGGGCAGCGTGTGAGCTGGGGTACTCAGGCGTCTGTGTTGGGAGGGCTTCTGTTGACATTCCTCCAGGATGTGGGCAAGCTGAGATCAGTAGGTGTTCATGCTGAAGAGATCTTCATTTTTCTGCTAGTACAAAGGTGGAGGGTATGGTGCCTGCAGAGGAAGAGCTGGAGGAAACAACCTGTGTAGGCACGGCAAGCCTGTTAGGTGGGTGTGTGGAAGGACTCCAGGCGAGGCACAGGCCTGCCGTGCGCAGTGTTTGAGTTGGTGGTGCCATGGGAACACGCTCACTAGCCCTGACTGGGGCTGGGGTTGCTGAGGGACTGAGCCTTCCACTCACATGTGGTGTGGCAGAGCACTAGTAGATATTTCCACACGTATGTACTATACACAGACCAGGTTACAGAAGCAAGAAAAAGTAAAAACCAGTATACTGCAACAGGAAGAGAAGCCCCGTTTCTAATTTGGTGATCCTCCAGTTCTCTCTACTGACAAAGCTTAAGAATTATGTTTAATGTAAAAAAAATTTCAGAGTCTACCCCATTATCACGGCAAGTACTAAGTGTGCTTTGGAGTTGAGAGGCAGTAAACTGTTACCAGGTGTGGTCGTATCCTTGTTCTCCTTTATATGATGAGTCACTTACCTCTTTTTTAGCAGTTTGACTATATGTGTGTTAGTCCCTCAGTCATGTCTGACTCTTTGTGACTCCATGGCCTGAGTGCCAGACGTCTCTGTCCATGAAATTCTCCAGGCAAGAATACTGGAGTGGGTAGCCATTCTCTTCTCCAGTGGTTTTTGTGTTTATCTTACTTGGAATTTATTGAGGTTCTTGATTGTGTAGACTAAATTTTTAAATGAAATTTGGAAAGTTTGGGGCTCTTATTTCTTCAAATATTCTTTCCTTTTTCTTTTTCTTCCTTCTGGGTTTCTCATTGCACATATGCTTGATATTGTCCTATAGGTGTGTTAGCCACAGGAGATAGGGGTTCAATCCTTGGGTTGGGAAGATACCTGGAAGAGGGTGTGGAAACCCACTTTAGTCTTCTTGCCTGGAAAATTCCATGGACAGAGGAGCCTGGTGGGCTACAGTCCATGGGTTGTAAAGAGTGGGACAAGACTAAAGCGACTTAGTGTGCATGCAGGCACGCTGATAGTCCAGTAGTTAAGAATCCACCTGCCATTGCAGGGGACATGGGCTCGATCCCTAGTCTGAGAGGCTCCTACATGTTGTGAGGCCACTAAGCCTGTGCGCTCCAACTCCTGCGTACCCTAGAGCTGGCGCTCTGTAACAAGAGAAGCCACAGCAGTGAGAAGCCCAGACACCACCACTCGAGAGTAGCCCCTGCTTACCACAACTAGAGGAAGCCCAAGTGCAGCATAGAAGACCCAGTGCACCCGAAAATTTGAAAATGAAATTTTAAAAAAACATGAGAAAAATAAGAGCAACTTTGAAGTCTTTGCTAAATCATACTTGAAGTTAGTTTCTATTGATTGGTCTCCCCCACTGAGTATGAATCACACTGCTGTTTTTTTGTATGTGTTGTAATATTTTGTTGACGATTGGATATTTTAGATAATGTAAAACTCTCAATTTGGATTTTTCCCCCATGGGCGTTTTTTTTTTTTTTCCTTTTCTTTGTTTGTAACTTGTCTGGACTTAAGCTGCAAAATCTACCTCTCCTGTGATGTGTTGCCCTGATTTCTCTGCTTAGGTTCTTTTTGAAATTAAAAACATTTATTTTGGCTTCCAAGAGGTTACCCTGTTGTCTGCATAGTTTGGTAGTTAGACAATAATTGGTCAAAAGTCTGCTCAGATTCCCCAGGCTGGAA
Organism: Oreotragus oreotragus; assembly: GCA_006410675.1. Taxonomy (NCBI): domain Eukaryota; kingdom Metazoa; phylum Chordata; class Mammalia; order Artiodactyla; family Bovidae; genus Oreotragus; species Oreotragus oreotragus. The sequence continues at coordinate 76,005 of SJYX01008793.1, read as the reverse complement.
GGCTTTCATCTGCACAGGGAGATGTGCTTAGGCTGGAGGGCACTTTTGAGATGTAGGCTCTTTTTAGGACTGCCTCGGCTTTTGTCTTCTGTGCCTCCCTCTTGCGTCTCCTGGTATACTTGTCCATTCTAGGCAGAGACACGTGGCGCGCTTAGGCCTTCTCTGCTCTCAGTCAGCTGTGGTTCTCTCATTTCCAGATCTCCTGGTTGAATGTTGTATCTGGCCCACTGATCATTCACTCACCCCAGCCACAGTTGCAGTCCCGGGCTCAAGCGCTACGTGACTTTATTTGTTTCCTACCAAGTTTGCTCATTTTTCTGGCATCATTGCTGGTTGTGGGCTCTGCTCTCTTCCTCAAATCAGGTCTGTCTTTGCTGGCAGCAAACCTGCTGGTTTTGACAGTCATCCTCATCCTGGTAAAACTGCTATCCCAACCGCCCTCTGTGAGTAGGGGCTACAAACAGCCCCAGCCAAGAAGGCTGCTTTCCCCACTTTCTTACCTAAGTTCTGGCAGAACTTTTCTGTAGAAATTTTCTGTAGAAATTTTCATAAGTCAGTGCTTCTCAGTTGTTTCACCTCTGGTTCATTCCAGAATTTCAAAATGATTATTTTTGACCATTTTATTCAGTTTTAATTTTATGCAGAGATTTTCCAACCTCCACATTCTCCCACAACTAAAAGTTCAACATTTCACGTCCTCTGGAAAGTTCAACTCATTTGGCAGTTGGTGTTAATGTTGAGATGTCCTAGTTCAGTATATAATGTCACGGTGTCCCAATGATATCTATCTAGGATTTTAATTTCTTAATCTAGGCAATATAAATTAGATTAAGCTCTTCACATTAATTTATGACATAAGTATGTTTAGATATTGTCTTCTTACACATTTTATTTAGGAAATTATGATGTGATGACCCCAATGGTTGATATCCTTATGAAACTTTTTCGAAATATGGTGAATGTGAAGATGCCATTTCATCTTACCCTATTAAGTGTGTGCTTCTGCAACCTTAAATCCCAAAATACTTCTAAGAAAGGGACTATAGATTATTATTTAACACCTTCATTATCAACAACTTCACACGCTGGAAAGCGCAGTTTTGTAAGTACACTGTTATTGATTTGTCTAGTTAAATTACAGATATAAATTTGTGTTTAACTGATATAATTTAGAGATTTTGGGGGATGAGATGTTAATGACATATATTAGTAGTATCTTTCATATTATGGTTACTAGCCTTAAGTATATTGTACTGTGGTCTAAAAATAAAACATAAGCATTGCTGGATAAAAGAGAAAACCTTGATAGAGGTACTCTGTTTTGGAACTGTTAAAACATTTTTTAACAGTATATAGGAATATGACAGTGAGGGCATATGAAAATGTTTTCAAATAAATAGAAATCGAATCTTGTTGTCAACTTATACATAAGCTACCAGCAGCTCCCCAACACCAATGTTTTTGTTCAAGTATTTAAATTTTCTTGGTTTTGAAATTATATTGAATTCTGGTAGCAATATTGATAGAGTATGAATGCTCACTTTATAATTGTAGAAATTAAGAGTATGGTAATAGAGAGGCAGAGGTCAGTCATAATTTCAAACGATTAAAGAAAATGCTATATAGATGGCCATTCTGTAAACTTTTGTTTACCAAACGTGGGATGATTTAAAAAATAATCTTTTACTAAATTATTTATGCCTACCATTAACTCTTAATTTAAATGTTTTTGTTATTTTCTTTATTTTTATTGTTAGTATAAATTTAGTAGTATTTTTGATTACATTTAAGCCTATAGTGAGAACAGAATAGTGTTATGGAAATACTGAATTAGTGCCCTCTTCAAAGTACTTTTTTTCAGTGACCCTTTTTATTAACTAGGATTTTAATTTAAAAGATGTTTACTTTTTAAAATTAGTCTGTAGAATGAGGATTAAAGGTCTTAATTCACAGTAGTGTTAGAGGGGTAAACACAAGTGAAAGTACCTTGTTCGTGTCTGGCACACAATAGGCGCTCAATCAATACACTGGCCCAAATCTCTTCTGCTTTTACTTTTTGAAATTACTCTTGTGTTGATGCTTCTTGAATTATATTTGACTGTCTATACACCTTTTATGCTGCTTAAAACTAGAGGCAAAATTATGCACATTAAAATGGAAGATGTTTTAAAATTTTTATTTCAGGTACACAGAGAAGAATGTTACATTTTATAAATGATACTGGATTTTTACTGTATAAGTATTTTTTTTCTTTCTGTTAAATGTTACACTTCAAAGTAGAGAATTTTAGAAAACCAGTCCTTGATCCTGTCTGGGCACATACATGTTTTAGATTGAGTCATTGATGAGTCATCATTTGCATAGGCCACCATTCTGTTATCTTCACAATTGGAATTTGAATACATGATTGTTAAGGTCCTCTCCAGGCCTCCAGATACATACCTACCTTCTGGCTCAGTGCTGTCTAGGAAGGAAGCCCTCTTCCTGGAATAGTGAGCAAAGGTCCACAGAGCAGTGTGACTAATTGTGGTGGATTAGTCATTTCTAGTTGTTTGGAACTGGCCAGAAGGACTGCAGTTATGGAGCAGGATAGAAGCATATTGGTCCCATAATAGCTATAGTTAGACTTGAGCAGCATGAATATTTAAAAGATATCAGACACCTAAATTACTCTGTTATCCTTACATTCTAGAAAATGAAAGACTGTCATATGGAGAATTTTTCTAAAGACAAGGAAACAAATCAGGATTTTCTACCAACTGGAAGGATTGAAAGTACAAGAACTGGGGAGTCTCCACCAGATCCCACAAATTCTTCTAAAGAAAAAGACAGTAATGAATTTCCCCTCTCCTTACTTCCTGAGGATATTGACCAAGAAGTCTTTAAGCAGCTTCCTGTAGATATTCAAGAAGAAATCCTTTCTGGAAAATCTCGAGAAAAAGTTCAAGGAAAAGGAAGTTTGAGTTGTCCGTTACATGCTTCTAGAGGAGTATTGTCTTTCTTTTCTACAAAACAAAAGCAGGATAGTTCCTTAAATCCTAAAGATCATACACCCAGTGACAAACAGGTCTCCTCTGTATCTCCCTGTGAACCGGGAACTTCAGGCGGCAGCAGGCCCTCGTATGTGTCCAGCCACAAAGATTATTCACATTACTTAGACAGTAGCTTAAAAGATGAACGGATGAGTCAGGGACCTAAAGAATCTCAAGGATTCCACTTTTCAAATACAAACCCTGCTGTATCTGTTTTCCATTCATTTCCAAATTTGCAGAGTGAGCAACTTTTCTGCAAAAACCGCACGACAGACAGCCATAAGCAACCAGTGGCAACAGTCTCTCGTCATGGAGGACTTAAAGAAAATAGAGAGCAAGAGTCTCCCCATGAGAAAATTACTTTTCCTTCTGACATTGATCCTGAAGTTTTCTATGAACTGCCTGAAGAGGTACAAAAAGAACTGTTGGCTGACTGGAAGAGAACGGGATCAGATTTCCACACTGTACATAAATGAGCGAGCTCCAAAAAAGGGAAAGACCATTGTTCTCAGATTAACAGTTTATTAAGCTCTTCTAAATTAAACACTAATACTTTCAATAATGTAGAAACGTAATATGAAATGTTTCAGATAAAGCAAACACAGTTATGGGAAGAAATTCTGGCACAAAGCATAAAAATATAACAGAAATAATGTAAAATATTACCTTCCTCTCATTCCTAACATGTTTTATATTGCTTTTCAATAAAAAGAATATCATGATCAGCATTAGTATATTTTCCATACATCATGGAAACATTGGGAGGAAGATATATATGGCTGTGTATAAAAAATAGAGTAGCCAAATCATTACTATGAGCAAAGAACAGGGCTTTTTTCTATGAAGTACGGAGTTGCTCAAGAAATTCACCTCGTTAGGAAATAGCATAAAAAAATTCTATTGCCAGCTAAGCTGCTAAAAATCTATAGGTCTTGGTACTATGTACCATTTGATAAGCTGATTTAAAAAAAATTAACCAAAGCAGTATATATTCAATTAATGCCCCTTAGTATACCTAGAACCTACCACAATGCCTGGCACACAGAGGGTGCTCAGTAAATATTGAATGAATGAGTTGTGTGGCACAGGCCTCATGAGGAATTGGGTGGTGGAATATATATGTTGTAATGGCTCAGAAGTTAAAGCGTCTGCCTGGAATGCAGGAGACCTGAGTTCGATCCCTGTGTCGGGAAGATCCCCTGGAGAAGGAAATGGCAACCCACTCCAGTACTCTTGCCTGGAGAATCCCATGGAGGAAGGAGCCTGGTGGGGGTCCATGGGGTTGCAAAGAGTCTGACACGACTGAGCGACTTCACTTTCACTTTCTTTCACTTTCTAAAGAACTAGAAGGAACTCTCCCTACAATAGTTGATTAAGGGAAGGATGACACCAGAAATTCAAAGTGATCTGTCTTTAGGACTGTCAGATAATAGAAGTCCACTTCCTCCGGCCCGTCTGTAAGGTTTAAAAAAAGCAAGGGATTGGATGTGTTTGAATCTTCTCTACAATTTTGTAGATGAAGATTTAGAGATGAGATTAAGGCTCTCATATCCCAGCAGATACACACAGTGACTACATTGATGGTATCCGCTGTTGCCCATTGTTGTGGTCCTTTTTTGTCCCTTTTTGCCTTCCAGATTAAAAATTGGATATAAGATTGTGGACATTTTATAATTTGCAAGGCATAGAGGATGTTTCTAGAAGACTCCAAAGTATGGCTCAGCACTGGTCTGGAGCAGTTCTGTGATTATGTAGGTTAACAGCATATCAGTGTTAATCCACTGATTGAGATTTATTATGAGCATTTATTATCACATTTAGATTTATTATGAGCATCTGAGTATTATTCACTTTCAAATATAGGTAAGCATTCTTTCTAGATGTCACCAAGTTCCATTAGTCAAAGTATGCACTTGTAATTATTGCAAAGTAAAATGTTGCACTAATCAATAATTGAAAGCTATATATTAGAGACAACAATTTTCAGTTATTGAGTAGGGAAAGGTATTGACAGTTAATATGAATGTTGAGGTGGTGCAAATACTCGATAACTTTATGGTAAACATTCTTTCTGCGTCAACAAAAAATGTGTGGTTATTTGTTTTGTGGCATTATTCTGTTAATAGGTTACTACTACAAAATTCAAGAAGTGGGAGTTGTCATCAACCAGCAAATGCCTGAAAATGTGCTTTTGGCTTCAGGATGGAGTTGAGAAAACTGTTAGCTGAGGCTGGAAGAATGATGAGGAAGTTGCTTTATTAAAAAGCGTTTACAAAACGTTTGATAAAACAGCTGCGTATGGTGTCTTGGAAAACAAAGCATACCTAATGAAAGGTCGTCTCCATGCAAAATGTCTAAAGCGCCACCTGGTGGCTTTCAGCTATATTGGTTAAAGTACTCCATGAAAGAAAAGAGCGGAGCTTTAGAGAGGAGGGATGGGTAGGTTGCAAGCAGAAATTAAAGGAAACACAGGGAACCAGAATTACTACAGTGGAAACCTTGCCATCTTACTCCCCAGCCACCCCGGTTAACAAGGTGGCAAAGTGAGCCGTGAGCACGTGTCAAGCATCGAGATTACCGGTCTCACTTCCGCACCTCTCGCATTCCCGCTCCTTTACCACGTGACTTCACAGTTTCACTAAAAAGGCAGGTTTTATTTCCTTGCTTATGGATTATGAGTTTAGCCAAGTGACATGCTTTGCCAGTGGGATGTTAGGCTTGAAAAAGCACGTGAGGTTTTTTCCACTTCCTTGCTCCTTTGCCTTCATCATGTGAGAACAGCTCCATCCCCACTGGAGGATGGAGACTCAGGAAGCAGAGTGATGTCCCTCCAGTTGTTCCAGCCCAGGCCATCCTTTCTCAGATGACCCACAGCCAGTGCCAGACTTGGGATAAGTAAAGTTAATTGTATGCCTCTGAGGTGTTGTGATTGTCTGTTATACATCATTACTGTAGCAATTGATATAATTTACAGTAGTGTACAGAAGTAACTTTAATTTATGAAAAAGATAAAGTATGTGAAGAAAGCGTTAGTGAAAAAAAGTGGCAGTGGAAAACATTTTATTCAGTTAAATCCCAAAACAAACTTCAAGTGGAGGACAAAGTTGAAAACAACTTATTAAAACGATTATTATAGATTGCCATTTTTAAAAAAGGATTTTTGATATTTGTCAAAGATCCTAAATCAAAGTTCATTCTGAAGAAACTCATATAACTGAAAAAACTCCCAGATTTTATGTCCAAAGAAGTTCAGTCGCTCAGTTGTGTCCGACTCTTTGTGACCCCATGAATCGCAGCACGCCAGGCCTCCCTGTCCATCACCAACTCCCGGAGTTCACTCAAACTCATGTCCTTCGAGTCGGTGATGCCATCCAGCCATCTAATCCTCTGTCATCCTCTTCTCCTCCTGCCCCCAGTCCCTCCCAGCATCAGAGTCTTTTCCAGTGAGTCAACTCTTCGCATGAGGTGGCCAAACAAAATATTGGAGTTTCAGCCTCAGCATCAGTCCTTCCAATGAACACCCAGGACTGGTCTCCTTTAGGATGGACTGGTTGGATCTCCTTGCCGTCTAAGGGACTCTCAAGCGTCTTCTCCTGCACCACAGTTCAAAAGCATCAATTCTTCGGCACTCAGCTTTCTTCACAGTCCAACTCTCACATCCATACATGACCATTGGAAAAACCATAGCCTTGACTAGACGGACCTTTGTTGGTAAAGTAATATCTCTGCTTTTGAATATGCTATCTAGGTTGGTCATACCTTTCCTTCCAAGGAGTAAGCGTCTTTTAATTTCATGGCTGCAGTCACCATCTGCAGTGATTTTGGAGCCCCCAAAAATAAAGTCTGACGCTGTTTCCACTGTTTCCCCATCTATTTCCCATGAAGTGATGGGACCGGATGCCATGATCTTTGTTTTCTGAATGTTGAGCTTTAAGCCAACTTTTTCGCTCTCTTCCTTCACTTTCATCAAGAGGCTTTTTAATTCCTCTTCACTTTCTGCCATAAGGGTGGTATCATCTGCATATCTGAGGTTATTGATATTTCTCCCAGGAATCTTGATTCCAGCTTGTGCTTCCTCCAGCCTAGTGTTTCTCATGATGTACTCTGCATAGAAGTTAAATAAGCAGGGTGACAACATGCAGCCTTGACGTATCATATGTGCCACTTGAACCTGTGTGGTGAAGGTGTACAATATAGTGTCTACAGGTATCTTCTAGAAGCTGAAAAAACTGAGAAATTATTTTTTCCTGCACCCTGTCAAACTTTAAAATGTGGACTTCAGAAAAATTTAAGCAAAATTATAATAAATATCTTTTGATAAAACTTCAGATTTATTGCTCTATCCCAGTTCATCCTACGATGGTGATAATAGGAGGGACCTTGATTTGGACAGATACTGATTTTAATACTCATCTATTTGATCAAAATGTATATTTAATTCAATGTACTTATATTTTTTATAGAATTTAAAGTTATAAATTTATTCTGTTCAGTATCTCAAGACGTGAAAGACATCTAGGGTGAAACTCATTTTCTTTGATAGAGGATGCAATTTTATATTTCACAGAGTCTTGGTACTTTTTCTGGCTTGTGAGATTAACTGCATACACTGGTATTGTTTGCTTTCTGATGTTGCAGAGAGCTCACGTTAGTGAAATGTCAGCTCTGCTCTATTGTTTTTGCTTTCATTATTTGCATTTTCAGTCCTTAGTTTCTTTATAGAAATCTTTTAAAGTCATTTCCCCATTTTCCAAGGATTTTTTTCCTTCATTAAAACTATCAATTTAAACACACCCATAGAAAACTCAATTTTCAAAATATCCTGAAAGGCAACAGTCACTTTGAGAACTTCCACATTGTGGAACTTGTTCTTACTCCTCAGAATGACGTGTATGATGTATGTGTCTCAGGACTCTTTCATAAAAGGGCCAGGTGTGACACTGGGGTCAAAGTACACAGTCTATATTAGTAATTAGTGATTTACTTTTTTGAAAAAAGAATGTAAATAGAAGCTGCACTATTTTATTTCTGCACTCCAGTGGACCCCCACCCCCACCCTTTTGCTTTTTCTGCCACAGGTGCTGGGATAGCTTTAAAGAGCAAGCATGGCCCTGTGCTCCACTCTTGGCTAACGAGATGTGAGCATCTTTTACTGAATGAGGGGGTTTCCAGAAAAGCTACCGTAGCAGGGGGAAATCACGTGAAATGTCTTAGCTTTTACCCTTCTTTGTCCTGCTCGTAACACTGGGGCAGAAAGGAGCTGCAAGCAAAGCAAAATTGATGTAAAGAGCCTCGATTATCATTAGTTTTATACTATGCATTCCCAGACTTCTTGTATGAGAGCAGTAACCTTCTCAACAGTATGTTCTCTGAAAGTCCTTTTTTTCTTTTTGCAGCCAAATATTTTCTTAATTGATATAATCATGTTCTGATTCATTAACATGTCCAGCATCATGGTTAGATAAGATCTAAGCTATTAAGGTGCATAGGAAATAAGCATTTCTTTGATTCAATATAAACATTTTGTTTTGGTAATTCCAGTAATGTCTGAGTATCTGAGATTATTAGGAGAGTTGCATGATTAGATTATTTAAAAGATTTAAAAATCAGTTTAGAATTGTTATTTTTATTTGGATGACAGTATTACCTTCAAACTTGTATTATATGGGATTTTTGTTACTACAGATGACACCTTTCATAATACTACTTCATAAGGCCTTTCTTAGAGCAAACTTTTAATTTTGATGAAGATTAATTTATTACTTTTCCTTACATGAATCATACTTTTGGTATCCAGTGTACGAACTCTGCCTAGCTGTAGGTTATGAAGATTTTTCTCCTAAAAGTTTTATAATTTAATGTTTTACATTTAAGCCCCTGTTCCATGTTAACTTTTGGATAAAGTGCAAGGTTAGGTCTTTGGATGTCAGTTACTCCAACACCATTTGCTGAAAGGTTGTCCTTCCTCCACTGAATTGCTTCCGCACCTTCGACAACTATCAGATGGGGGCTTCCCAGGTGGCTCAGTGGTAAAGAATCCGCCAGCCAATGCAGGAGACGCAGGAGACACAGGTTCGATCCCTGGCTCGGGAAGATCCCTTGGAGGAGGAAATGACCACCCGCTATGATATTTTCGCCTGAAAAATCTCATGGACAGAGGAACCTGGCGGGCTCCAGTTCATTGGGTCACAAAGAGTTGGACACACCTGAGCATGCACGCACAGCCATCGAATGTGCTTTAAAGTACTCCCAAGGATACAGCTACGACATTTGCCATTTTACTCTCTTTACCCATTCTGGTCTTGCTTTCCGAAGGACTGTGGATCCTGTTGAATGATCTGTCTCAGCAGGCAGTCTCCTAGTTGCGGTGTCACGGAGGGCTGGTGGGAGTGTGCACTCAGCTTCCCACGGGCCCAGCTCTCACCACCCTGCTGAATGGAGACACTGACCGAGCCGTGAGGGGGCAGCACAGCCCCCTTCCTGGCAGGAATGGGCCCTGATTTGCATTATGTTGCTTCCAATTACAAATACAAGCTGAGCTCTGCCCTCGGTCCCGAGGACACCAGGGCAGGACGGCGGACATGCAGTGCTGACTGGCCCCATGACCCACAACTGGTTTCGCCACCTAGGAGCGGAGGCCCAGATTCCCGCTGGGCCCTGCTGACTGCAGCCGGGGTGCACCGGTTTCCTTAAGTGATGCAGATGACCACAAATTTGGTGGCTTGGAGGAACAGAAATTTATTCTCCTTTCTGGAGACCGAAAGTCTGAAATCCGGGCGTCCGCAGGGTCACGCTCAGTCTGAAGGCTCTAGGGGAGAATCCTTGTTTCCCTCTCAGCCTCTGGCAGCTCCAGGAATCCCTCGGCTTGTGGTCGCAGCATGTCATCCCTGCCTCTGTCTTCACACGGCTCTTCCGGCGCACTTGGGGTTGGATTGAGAGCCCACCCAGATGATCTAGGGTGACCTCATTCTGAGGTTCTTAACTACTTCTGCCGAGATCCTTTTTCCAAATAAGGTCACAGGGCTCCAGGGATTTGACAAGGACATACCTTTTGGGGTCACCAGTCCACTCACCACAGAGGGGAGGCCATCACAGCTTGGTGGGGTGGGCGGCTTGGCATTTGCTGGGCGGTGGTGACACCAGGGATCAGGGAGGCTGACTGGTGAGCAGCCCTTCCTTGAACTAGCTGGTAATTCATGGTGCTGCCAGGCGAGGCTGGAAGCTCATTTTGCCACTGGCTGTCACTGTCACCACCCCGGCTGGGATACCAAGGCTCCAAACCTGCCCCTGCTGGTGAAGGGGGACAGGGAGCTCCTGCTCAACCTTGCAGAGGCAGGGCGGCTGTGGTTTTTAGGTTGCTGTTTGGCTACAGTTCTATGGACTTTCTGTGTGTGGACACAGCTTTCTGTGTGTGGACACTGCTACGTGAGGAGCAGGGGAACAGGCTCTTTCTTAAAGCCTCCCCCCACCTCTTCTGATTTCTACCTGCTGTTCAGCAGGGCCAGGTTGGAGGCTTCTGCAGCGCCCTGTCTCGAATATACAGATGGTAATAAGGGAACCCAGAGAACTCTCTGCTAGGACATTCCTCAGGTGCCCAGGTCCTTGACCAGTTTGCAGCCTTCTTTCCATCTAAGCTGGAGTCTTCCTATGCTTGTCTGGTGAGTGCATGGTCTTCTAGTTTTAGGAGGAAAGACTTGGGAGGAATGGGCTGCTACATGCTGGCCAGACCAGAAGTTGATTCATGATTCAGCTCCTCATGCCAGACTGTTGTTGTCTGGTCACTGTTGGGGTCCTTTAAAGGACTGGGACCTGGCGGTCCGGAGGCAACGATAAGAAAGTGAAAGAGAGAAAAAGGTTGATACTCCCCGATTTACGCAGAAAACTGACAAAGTTCTTGACACGAGGGCACCGGGCGCCCTCTCGAGGAGGGGTGAAGGCACAGGGTGCCTTCTCGAGAGTCTTAGAAACCCAGGCAGGAGAGTGAGCAAGATGGGTCTCTGTGCTCCAAGGAGAGAGAGAAAGCCAAAAGAGAGAAAAAGAGAGAAAGAAAGAAAAAGACACAGAGACCCAAGCTCTGATGGAGCAAAGATGCTTTAATGATTTTTCTGAGTATATATAGGCTGTAGTTCAAGAAGTTTCTTTCGTCAATGATAAAGATCAGAAAACCAAACGTACAGTAACCGTTACCAAGGGAACAAGGGATGATAATGATCACAAGTTCAGGAGACAATCCATATCTCAAGAAAGGGGATCGGGACTAAGCAGTTTTGTCATAAAGAGAATGTTTACTACAGGAGATTTAAGCCTGTCTCACACAATGACCCCAGGTCCTGGGAGCAGCGTAATGTTCCGCTTAAAAAGAAACAAAGGACTTGTGAGAAACAGCACATAGGAATCCTCCTGTTAAACATTCCCTGACAGGTCACTAAGAGGTGTCCGAGATTTTTGTGACCCCATGAATAGCAGCCCGTCAGGCTTTTCTGTCCATAGGATTTCCCAGGCAAGAAAACTGGAGTGAGTTGCCATGCAATCCTCCAGGGGATCTACCTGACCCAGGGATCGAACCTGCGTCTCCTGTATTGGTAGGCGGATTCTTTACCACTGATTCATTAGGGAAGCCTGCACATTCCAGACATCAACTGTCAAACATTCTAGCGGCTTCTTTTCAATTTTTACATTCATGTTTCCTACAGTCATCGGTTTATGCAGTAAGAAAAACAATTTAATGGAGAAGGCGATGGCACCCCACTCCAGCACTCTTGCCAGGAAAATCCCATGGACAGAGGAGCCTGGTGGGCTGCAGTCCATGGGGTCACGAAGAGTCAGACATGACTGAATGACTTCCCTTTCACTTTTCACTCTCATGCATTGGAGAAGGAAATGGCAACCCACTCCAGTGTTCTTGCCTGGAGAATCCCAGGGATGGGGGAGCCTGGTGGGCTGCCGTCTATGGGGTTGCACAGAGTCGGACACGACTGAAGTGATTTAGCAGCAGCAATAGCAGCAAAACAATTTAAAATATATTTTAATCTTTAATTAGTGCTGACTTCTGATTGTATATGCTTTCTTATTGACGCTTTTTGCAGAGAATTTTCCAGGGGAAAAAGCAAAAGATAAAAGTGCATTAAGAACCCTTGTTATTTAACATTATTCTTATATGAGATTAAAAACTATATTTAATGCTGTTGTCTTGTACAACTGGGTAGTCTTATTTTCATGAAGTACCTTCAGTAATTTGTTCAAGAATACTGTTTAGAAGAGTGTCACAGTATTTATGCATATTGACTTAAAAGCAAAAGGCTGTAACTGCCACACATGATTTTAAATGGCCTCATTTCTTCTTTACGAATGATGAATGCCCATTATGATGATATCCACGTCTTGATGGAATTTTTTGTGTCTTTATTCCATCTTTTACATTGAGCATGAAGCTTACTAAATTGGAAGGCATGGTTGCTTCAGTTATTGATGGGGCCAATTTTCCTCTCATTTCTGTCTGAACAAACATCACTAGTTTGGAATATGGTGGATTCCTGTAAACAAAGGAAGAGTTAAAAAATATAAAGAATTTTTAAGTTTATCTATTGAATTTACAAGTTTATAAGGACAGGATTCTTATTTACCATTGATTGCCAACACTGTGCTTATGACAGGGGAAATAGTGACTGAAGGAAGGAAAAAACGTGGAATGATTTGCACACTCAAAATTATTTTACATAAAAATATTAAGTAGTCAAACTATATTTTAAAGTCTTCAGTTTTAGTTATTTCTTTCTTGTCATTTATCGACTTTTAAAAATTATAAAAGTAATGTATGCTTATGAAAATTTAACCAGCAGAACATTTTCATAATTCCCCTTCATTCTGTTCACCAGTCACTATTTATAGTGTTGACTGTATCTTTTCAGATTATCATCGATGGATATACAAAGATAATATGTGTGTACACATATGTTTATGTACCCTATATACATGTACATTCTTAATTTTGCAAAAATGAGATACTTATTTTTCTGGAACTAGTTTCATTTTCCTCTTAGAATGATACCATGCACCTCTGTGTCTATACAGATCAGCTTATTGTTTTTAATGATTGCATATGATATTTCATATTCTATTAACCAGTCCTCTATTGACTATCATGGAGTTATTTCTTACTTTTTGCCACAATAAATAAAGCTGTAATAAAATGCCTTGTAATATATCCATTTGCACCTCTAGAAATATTTATATTGAGTTTCTAGGTCAATGTTTTTGTGTATTTAACATTTTGAAATGTTATCTCCAAGAAGACCATAGTATTTTATATTCTAATCCAGTGAACTTCAAAGTAGAGGATATGAAGACTTTCCAAGGGGTATGAGAGGCTGAATAACATTTAAGGGAATAAATTTTCAAATCTCTGACTTTCATGTACCTTTTCCTTAAACTGATCTGAGAATATATCTCTGATGGACATGCCAGCTTTTGTTCCACCAGCCTGATCACACCAGCCTTCTTTATAGAACCTTCTGCTTTATAGAACCAAGGGGTGTCTGTCATCTTCCCCAACTAAGACTGAATAGTATTAAAGTGCTTTACCCTGGCATATAAACATGAGTTGCTAAAGGAAAAATTCAATCAATTGGAAGTGAGTTAAGAAAGTGAATGACGGATGATGGTAATAAAACCTTACCATGTCAATTCTTTGCTTTCAATAAAATTTAAGGATCTAATTGAGTGTCAGCTAATAAGTCATTACAAACAATTTTTGATTATAAGTCACTACGTAACATGGAATATAACTCAAAAGAATGTCAAGGGATTGCGTGATGGCACTAGCGTTCTAGTCTCCATTTTAACCCACCTGTTCATGTGAACAAAGTTTCCTACACTTACGTTCATAAAAATGCAAAGTAGAGGTGGACTTGATGTTGTTCTATCTGATGGTATATCTAGAGTAGCCTTTTGTCCCACGTTTTTTAGTTAAGTGAGTGTAAGTGATAGAAGCATGGACTCCCGAACCAGAATGCATAGTTTGAAGCTGAGCTTTGCTGTTAACTATGTGTAACCTTGAGAAAGTTACTTAATTTCTCTGGGTTATCATTTTCTTTTCTGAAAAATGGGGATAGTAAGAGGACTACTTTATGGGGTTCTTGTGAGGATCAAATAGTTGACACTTGGTATCTGTAAATTGTAACAATGTCTCAGTTCAGTTCAGTTCAGTTAGTCCTGTCTGACTCTTTGTGACCCCATGAATTGCAGCAGGCCAGGCTTCCCTGTCCATCACCAACTCCTGGGGTTTATCCTAACTCATGTCCATTGAGTCGGTGATGACATCCAACCATCTCATCCTCTGTCGTCCCCTTCTCCTCCTGCAGAGCACATGAGCACATAGCATGTGAATGATGGGATTATTGGGATTGTATTTTTCTTGGTTTATGTAAGTCTCAAGAAATTTGGAGTGGTGGGTTCAGACACATACACCTGGGGAATAAAATTTTCACAAACGCTGGTCAGGGTCCTTGGCTAAGACGAGAATCTGCCGTGGGCCTGCTGGTGTAATAAACTGCACTCCACTATCTGCTCTGTCCTTCTGAGGAAGTTTGTTTCCCGGAACACGTGGCGACAAAACTTATAGCTAGAAAAATAAACTTTTTCTTGTCACTGCTGTTGTTCAGTGACTCAGTCTTCGTTACCCCATGGGCTGCAGCACACCAGGCTTCCCTGTCCTTCACCATCTCCCAGAGCTTGCTCAAACTCACGTCCATTGAGTCTGTGATGTCATTCAGCCATCTCATCTGTCAGAAAGCATTTAACAGGAGGTTTCCTGTGTGCTGTTTTGGATCTGTCATGAATCCTTTGTCCCTTATTAATTCCTGATTATTCAGGAATTAAGTGGAGCAGCAAGCTACTCCCAGGGGCTGAAGTATGCATGCATTTCCATACAGTGATAAGCAACTATATATGACCCTCTTCCTTTGTATGAACCAGATGATAAAAGTGATTATTTACAACCCTCTCTCTTTCATATGGATGACCTCATGTTTCCGTGATAACTTGTAAGTTTTTATTTTATCTCTGCTGAAAATAGCTGCCTTGTTAGACAGTATAAATACTCACACAGTGTTGAATAAAACACCTCTGCTCCATCAGAGCTTTAGTCCCCATCTCTTGCTTTCTCTCTCTCTCTCTCTTTTTCAGGCTGATCCCCTGGAGCACAGAGACCCTCTGGGTTCACTTTCCTGCCCGGGCTTCTAAGACCCTCTCGAGAAGGTGCTCTGCACCTTTACTCCCTTGAGAGGGCGCCTGAGGCCTTCATGAACAGAGCAAGCCCCATGCAGGGCCTATATTGGCTTTCTACGTAAACCAAGGAATATCAATCTCTTTCTCTCTCCTTTTCTTTCTTGAGTTGACAAAGGACCACCAGGTTACAGTCCATTAAGGACCTCAACACTCATCCTCTGTTGTCCCCTTCTCCTCCTGCCTTCAATCTTTCCCAGCATCAGGGTCTTTTCCAGTGAGTCAGTTCTTCTCATCAGGTGGCCAAAGTATTGGAGCTTCAGATTCAGTATCAGCCCTTCCAATGAATATTCAAGGCTGATTTCCTTTAGGATTGACTGATTTGATCTCCTTGCAGTCCAAGGGACTCTCAAGAGTCTTCTCCAATACCACAGCTCAAAAGCATTAATTCTTTGGTGCTCAACCTTCTTTATGGTCTAGCTCTCACATCCATACATGACTATTAGAAAAACCATAGCTTTGATTAGACGGACCTTTGTTGGCAAAGTAATGTCTCAGCTTTTTAATATGTTGTCTAGATTTGTCATAACTTTTCTTCCAAGGAGCAAGTGTCTTAATTTCATGGCTGCAATCACCATCTGCAGTGATTTTGGAGCACAAGAAAATAGTTTGACACTGTTTAAATTGTTTCCCCATCTATTTCCCATGAAGTGATGGGACTGGATGCCATGATCTGAGTTTTTTGAATGCTGAGTTTCAAGCCAGCTTTTTCATTCTTCTCTCTTTCTTCTTTTCCTAAGAAATGGGTGGGAGATGGGAGGGGGGTTCATGTTTGGGAGTTCGTGTAAAAAAAAAAAAAAAAATGACTTTCATAAAAAGGATCTGGGGTCTGTCACAGCAGTCTCTACTCAATCGGCAGTGGCATTCAATAGCCTTGATTAGACGGACCTTAGTCGGCAAAGTAATGTCTCTGCTTTTGAATATGCTATCTAGGTTGTAGGACTGTTCAACTTCAGCTTCTTCAGCGTTCGATACTTAGGGTCACAGAAATTAAAACAAATTTTAAAAATTAGGTACTTAATTCTTATAGAGATATGATAGAAAATAAACAGTGATTGATAAAAGAACCCAAAGCATAAACACTGACTGATAAAAGAACCCAAAACATAAAATATATTTTATTTGCATAAAATTATGCAAGGGAAAAAGAGTAAAAATATCAGATCAAGGAGAAAAGAAATAATATTTCTGACTGTTAAAGGTCATATGTATTTTGAAGCTGATAATGTAGTGGTAGGTTTCAAGTTGTTATGGTAGTTAGGTTCTGATGAATCCACTTAAAAGGGTGATACAAACATTTTTTTAAAGTGTCAAGATTTATAGTATGCTGGAAATTTCACCCTCTTGATATAATGCTATGCAAAATTTTAATATCAACTTAAAAATGTGCAAGGCAATATACAATTTTACAAAATTCTCTTAGAGGGGTTTGAAGACCCCTGGTCCAACCAACCATATGAGCATCTATTGTCTTAAACCCTTTCCCATGCAGAGTTTAGACTATTTTTACATTGTTGCAAATGGCTGGACTCATTAGCAATTTGTATGGCCTTAAATCTCTATGTGAATTTACTAGGGCTTTACACACTTAACAAAGCTTTTTCAAGATTGACTGGAGAGTACATTTACTGTAGATAATATGTTTTACAAATTTACTACAGAACTTGAGCTGCCCTGAAGGAAAAGGCATAGATGAATCACTTTTTTGTTAGGATCCTTCTCCAGCAGGTTGCTAGGCAGAGTTCCCACTCTGGGTAGAGTATCTAAAGTAGTTTTTCTCTTTTTTTTTTTCGCAGTGGAAAGGGAATGGTGACAAGGTGCAAGAAGGGGACTTTGCCCGTGAAGCACACTTTAGGTTGTATAACTTCCCAACCAGAGTCCCCACTAGCAGCTGATTCACCTACCTGATATGGAGTAATAATTTTTCCCTTGTTTTATCCTTTCCTGCTGTGGAGAATACAGTCTTGGCTATATAATCAAAACTGATAGATGGGGAGAAAGACATTGTCATCATCATCATCATCTGAACCAATGATCCTGTCCATCAATGTAAATATTTGTGGATTTCTTTTAGTTCTCTCATTCAGTAGAAAATATTAAGGAATATGGGTCTAAATGTCATTTTGACTTCCTTCACATACATATTTTTCTCCTACTGAGTGGTTTACATCTGACCAATACAAAGTTTTACATGTCGTTTTCTGTGCCAGTATCTTTTATTTAATATAAAGTCATTTAGCAAATATGTAAGAAGTTGTAGAATGATATATAGTGAATTAATATATATATGCATTTACAGAATATGTGTATTGGATGTCACCATCTTATCCAGTGACTGGCCACCTGTGGGCAGAGACTCATCTCTAATTTCTCTAGCTCTTCCCTCTCTGAATTTACCTACTGGGTGGCTTATTCTGCAGGTATCTGTTCACAGTAAGTAGTCCATTGGAAAGAATATATTCAAAATAAAGCATGATTCATTGCTGATAAATGGAACTATTATAGTTTTAGAAAAATTTATTTTTCATTTGCAAAAATCCTTTAATAATTCACAGAAGTGACTAATGGAGAAACATAAAACATCAGGTAAGGTTAACTGGAGGGCATGATGATGTCTGTGAACATGTGACTAGTGCCAGAAACCGCAAATTATACTTTACAGGGAATTATCTATTCTGATTATACTTAAGATGAAAAAAACTTGAAAAATTATCTTTAAAATTGTATTTAGGGGCATTTTTTCCCCCACAACAGGATATACCAGAAAATATTTCTGGTGAGTTAGTTAGCAAGTTACAAAATGAACTAAAAAATGGTTAAACAATAAATATATGGAAATAACACTTACTCTTGCACAGGTAAACATATATAGCCACAAGCATGGTTATAACCTCGGATGTAACTTGAAGATGGAGGATATGCTGGAAAATCCACACTAGTAGCTAAGTGATCAAAAGAAAAATTAAAATGAAACCTATGCCACAAAGATGAACAATTCCGTTTCCAGTAGCATATTTTCAAAAATGCATGACATAGCATTTGATTTGACACTGACATAAATTTTAACATAGGTATGTATGTTTGCACACTTGAATGTGTACACAGGCCAAAAATGAAAAAGTCTCATGCTACAAGCACTAGCATGAAAAAGGATCACTGCTGTCCCTCCAACTTTTTCATGCTAGTACTTCTAAAGATGCTGCTACCTTTTACATACAAGAACTGTTAAAAGTATAATTTATTTACTTTCTGAGATCTGAAGCAGAAGTTACAAAGAAGAAGACTAATATACTAGGATAGATTGTTTTGGTTTATCATTTTTTAAATAAAATATTTGATGTGTTATTTAGCCTGTCAATGGAGGCAGTTTAAATGCTCTTTTCTGCCAATTCCCTGTAGCTAACTTCACTGTATGATTAAAAATCAGTAGATTTTGTTTTAGGAATTAGGCAGTGTAGCTGCAATACTGCATGTGAAGGTAGAAGGGAGAAGATCTGATTATCATCACGTTTATGATAATTATAGATACTCTTCCTAAAAACATTTTAAAATATGTATTTCTTTAGTCTGTGCAACTGAATCCTGCTCATCAGAGAATTTTCCTATATGATTTTAATATACATAATCATTTTGGTAGGAAATACAACATTAAGCTCTAGTTAGGAGACAAAATGTGGGAAATGTGTATGCATTTCCCATTTTCATGATCTGTTCCATCATCTTAATAGAGCCAATTATGTTGGCAAAATGGTACTGCCAGAATTGATATTAACATATTTTTTCTCTGTTTAAAATATGGAGATTATATTTGTCTTTTTTTTTTTAAATTTTGTTACATTCCACAAACAAGTATGGGGCTTTTGTGAGGCATACAGTGTGGTAGTTAGCACAGATTCTGGAAAATCAGAAAGACTTGAGCTGCTGATTAGCTATGTAACTTGATTTCTGTGAACTTCAGTTTCCTCACTGGTGAGAAAATGAATGCAAAACATTTAGCTAAAAGCAAAGTACACAGTAACCTAAAAAACAGTGGAAACATTAAGAAGAAAACTATCAGTGTTCATCAAAAACTCATTCAAAGAAAATCACTTAAAAGCAAATTCAGTAGTGATCACTGAATGACTGATTATAACTATTCATGGATTTTATCCTCTATACTTCTTTTTGACCTTCCCTCTGACCTTCAAAAATGAGACACAAATAGAATGGTTTCAAGACAGACAATAAGAGATCAATAAGACATTTGACTGTGTGGATCACAATAAACTGTGGAAAATTCTGAGAGAGATGGGAATACCAGACCACCTGACCTGCCTCTTGAGAAATCTGTATGCAGGTCAGGAAGCAACAGTTAGAACTGGACATGGAACAACAGACTGGTTCCAAATAGGAAAAGGAGTACGTCAAGGCTGTATATTGTCACCCTGCTTATTTAACTTCTATGCAGAGTACATCATGAGAAACGCTGGNAATATTTGGTGACCACTGGGCTAGGTTGTACGTCAAGGCTGTATATTGTCACGCTGCTTATTTAACTTCTATGCAGAGTACATCATGAGAAACGCTGGGCTGCAAGAATCACAAGCTGGAATCAAGATTGCCGGGAGAAATATCAATCACCTCAGATATGCAGATGACACCACTGTTATGGCAGAAAATGAAGAAGAACTAAAAAGCCTCCTGATGAAAGTGAAAGAGGAGAGTGAAAAAGTTGGCTTTTAAGCTCAACATTCATAAAATGAAGATCATGGCATCTGGTCCCATCACTTCATGGGAAATAGATGGGGAAACAGTGGAAACAGTGTCAGACTTTATTTTGGGGGGCTCCAAAATCACTGCAGATGGTGACTGCAGCCATGAAATTAAAAGATGCTTACTCCTTGGAAGAAAAGTTATGACCAACCTAGATAGTATATTCAAAAGCAGAGACATTACTTTGCCGACTAAGGTCTGTTTAGTCAAGGCTTTGGTTTTTCCAGTAGTCATGTATGGATGTGAGAGTTGGACTGTGAAGAAGGCTGAGCGCCGAAGAATTGATGCTTTTGAACTGTGGTGTTGAAGACTCTTGAGAGTCCCTTGGACTGCAAGGAGATCAGCCCTGGGATTTCTTTGGAAGGAATGATGCTAAAGCTGAAACTCCAGTACTTTGGCCACCTCATGTGAAGAGTTGACTCACTGGAAAAGACTGTGATGCTGGGAGGGATTGGAGGCAGGAGGAGAAGGGATGACAGAGGATGAGATGGCTGGATGGCATCACGGACTCAATGGACGTGAGTCTGAGTGAACTCTGGGAGTTGGTGATGGACAGGGAGGCCTGGCGTGCTGCGATTCATGGGGTCGCAAAGAATCGGACCCGACTCAGCGACTGAACTGAACTGAACTAAAGAGATCTCTGATTCAAATGGACAGTATTTTGTGTTATAGGCAGTGTATAAGTTTTTATGTGCCCTCATTTGAAAATGAGATGATTAATGAAAGCTGTATGAAAATATGTGAGACAAATATGTGAAAGTGATGAACATCATTCCCCAGTGGTATATACGGTCAGCAGAGCTAATTGTGCGCGAGTGCTATTAGCAGAGCTATTACTCAGACCTGTACTCCAAAATTTAAGAGCCCTACAAGTGGAAAAGGGTAATTAGCAACAGTTAAGTGTCCCTGTCCCCAAGTAGGGGAAACTATTCACATAGGAATAGCGAGATTAAATTGAATTGCAGAGGAAAGAAAAGGGCTCTAGGCTACTACTGTCCTAACAAAGTTCCTTCACCATAAATTATCTTGAGTTCTAGGAGTCCAAAGATCTCCGGGGTGTAAACTGGTATGTTTTAAGTGAATAATGCACATAGGAAGTGGTTACACATTTGCATTTTACAGAGTGACACATTTTTGGCTGGGGGTAGGGGGTAGGATAAGGACTGGAGAAGTAAATGGCAACCTACCCCAGTATTCTTGCCTGGGAAATCCCACGGATAGAGGAGCCTGGTGGGCTATAGTCCATGGGATCATGAAGAGTTGGACACAACTTAGTGACTGGGCAACAAGCAATGGATAAGAGTATGTTAAAACTCAGTTTTTTTAAAAAAAATGTAAGCACATTTATGAAAAGAGCTATCTAGTGGAATTTTCTTCTGGAGTTTTATCAGTTTTTAGGTATACCCATTCTACATATTCAAATACAGAAGTATATAGCCAAAGATCCATTTTGTTTCTTGGTAGTTTTGTGATGTATGTTGTGAAGGTTTAGCCTGCAAGTATCTATCTATATTCAGTGCTGCAGGGTATATGCTGCAAAAAGGCCAGGAGATGCCACAGTCATTGATTATGATGTAAATGGCACTTTCAGAATTAGGTTAAAAACTTCAGGCTTACCTACGTTACACATGTATTTATTGGACTCACCAAATAAATACAAGAATAATTAATTGAAAATATTCTTTCAAACTGTGATTTAAAAGAAAACAATTTATTAATGACTCATAGTAATTCCCAAGTGTGGGCAAACTGTTTCAACTTACAACTGATAACATCCGTATTCCCTTCGTAGTGCTTCAAAGAGACTAAGTCGATAAAGTCTCTGGGGGAAATTGAGCCCATGGCAAAACTTTGAGTAATCGTATGACACAGGAACGTATCCTGAAACAAATCACATCATAAAGATTGCAACAATTATTTAATATCTGTTCTTTGTACTGCTCCCCAAAGAATTCCACTGCCTAAGGTTGGCCTGTTTTTGGAAAAAGCAGGGCTTTGAGGTTTTAAGAATTTATCACCAAGTCAGCTTGCATTTCCAGTGTTAAAGAAATATTAGATGTGTAATTATAAATGCAAGGCAACAAAAGCAAAAATAAAAGAGTGGGACTACATTAAACTAAAATGCCTCTGCATAGCAAAGGAAACCATTAACAAAATGAAAAGGCGACCCACAGAGTGGGAGAAAATATTTGCAAATCATATCTCTAACAAGGGGTTAATATAAATTATAAATACAATAAATTTAGAAAAGAATCTTGATATTAGCTAATGTCTGAATTTTTAGATGAAGAAATTGAAGCCTAACATTAAGTTACATGTAGAACTAGAGAGATATACAGAACTAGAACCCGGGTTTCCAGGTTTCCAGTACAAGAGTGTGTCTGCTACTCCACACTGACTAGGTAATATATTCAGAATAATATATTGACTTAGCAGCCTGTGGTGTAAAGCCTAAAATTAAAGACCAGTATATGTGCTGCTTTGACATCTGTTAAAATTGGGTCTTGAATGGCCAGACTGCAAGATCCTCTCTTCACTCTGTTCCCATAGATAAGAGCCCTTAGTCCGACAGCCCTCCTAATCAGCAGGACAAGACGCAGCTCCTGCTTATACCTGAGGAGTGGCTTTTAGTTCCCTGCTACCCTGTAGAATTAGTCCAACAACGAATCAGCTCCTCCCGCAAGAATCAGGGGTCACCTCAGCTTCTTGCTACTACAAAGCCTGCCATGCACAACCCCTGGTTATTAACTCTGTTACTGAATGCAACTCCCCTGTCACACTGCGGGGCATGGTGTGTCCTGGAGAGCTTAGCTGAGCTACTCCATGTACTGCTGCCTCGGCATCCATTTTGTTTGGCCAAGCAGCCTGCGGGGGATTAAACTAACACCAGCTCTCTCACGTTTAAGCATAGCCTAGATAATAGCCCGCAGAGTCACAAGCAAACGTAAGTTCCTGATATGACTTCCCCAATAGCCCTTCTGATCAGCAGTCTCCCACACTTCCCAGGGCCTTCCCCCTCTGAGCCCCTTAGAGCAGACCCCCTATGTTTACCAAAATCCTGCCGTTTGGCTCCAAATGATCACTCTGGCCTTAGCCTAGGAACCCCAAGGCACTCTACCCACAGACCCTAATAAAGGCGTGAGCCTACCTCTGTCTGCACCCTGCCTTGACCTCCCCACACGGGGCCCCTGACGTGTGCTGTGCACTTCCTCCAGGACTGTAATAAACTTCTCTATTTCAATTTCTTTTGTGGTCATTTGTTGAACCTGGCTCACCACTGGCATCCTGTGTCCCACCAACAAATGTTAATTTAACAGAGTCTTAACAGTCTTCCTTTCCTGGGCCGTGATTAGTGTTAACAAATGGCTGTAGATCTTATTTGTCTAAGTGCTGGTGTCAAGTGTTTGTTTGAACACCGCCATAATCCTAGAGCAGGAATCCCTTCCTCACCAATGGGGTGAATGAGTCAATTAAAATGCACCCTTGCAAAATGAATGCTACAAACATTCATAAGAAGGCAGGAAAATTCTTCTCATTATGTAATGCGATTCAGAGATATTATGGTATGCTGAAAAAGACATCCAATCTGAATCAGGAGATCAGTATAAGTCCTGGTTCTACCATACACTGTGTTGACCTTGGGCAAAACTAAATTTCTCTGGCCGCCAGATGTGAAGAACTGACTCATTTGAAAAGACCCTGATGCTGGGAAAGATTGAAAGTGGGAGGCGAAGGAGACAACAGAGGATGAGATGGTTGGGTGTCATCACCGACTCAATGGACATGAGTTTAAGTAAACTCTGGGAATTGGTGATGGACAGGGAGGCCTGGCGTGCTGTGATTCATGGGGTGGCGAAGAGTCAGACATGACTGGGCAACTGAACTGAACTGAACTGAAATTTCTCTGAATATGTTTTCAAGTCTTTTGATGCCAAATCTACTATACTTTCCATTATTGTAGCTGACTTGCAGCAAAAACTGAATATCTGAAGAAAACGGAAATATCTGAAATGCTAATGAAACTGTATAATTAGTATCATATAATTATGAATGAAACAATACAATGTTTGCATTTTCACTTGTGATAGACCAAGTTCAAATCCCAAGAGGGTCACAGACATGTGTCCTCTGTGGACAAGAACTCCAGAGCCTTTCTACAAGATGAAACTGCTTTCCCTTCCCGGGGTTTTCTACAACCTCACCCTCATCCCAGATTTTAAAATCAGTTTAATAGAAGGAGTTCTAAATAGATGGTAAAGTGATGGCAGTTATGTGGGGCATTTGTCTGATGAGTGAAATGGGCATGGAGGCTTGAAGAACCAGACTCAGTAATCTGGAATACTACAAAGGCAACTGTTCGTAAAAATCATAAAAGTCTGCATTCCACCAACATTCTTCACCTTTACCATTTCCTTCTAATAAAATTATTATTAGCCAAAATATAGAAGTCACTTTTTAAAAACAGCCTACTAAGGTGTAATTTCCGTATCATGACGTCTAGCAGTCTTCATAAGTACTGGACTGACACGGTACTGCAGCAGAGTTCCGAGTCCCTCAGCTGACCCCCATCTTCTGTTTCTCCCCTTTCCTGCCGCATCTCAGTCTCTCTCCTTTCACCCATTTCCTCTCCTCCTGGGCTCTCAGTGTGGCCTCGCCTCACCCTGCTCCTCTGCGCTTCTGTGCCCTATTTGCCTCTTGCATTCTGTCTTCCTTCTCTCACCTCTAGGACTTTAACTTCCTACTCCATTACCTCTAGTTTCCTTTTCTCTATTTTTATTCTTCCCTTCATCTCTGAGATAATGTATTTGAAAGTGTTTCTAAAACCACAACCATCATAATGTTATTTCACACATGCTTTTAAAAAGTTACATGCTATTTGTTCTTAGGTCCTTAACAGTATCTACAATGTTATCTAGTATGTTATGACTACGATAAATCTACTGACTTCTATCAACAAGGCATGCTGAATTTTTTTTCCCCTTGATGGAGGAGACAAATCCACGAGTTCAGTCCTCTCTGAAACCAAAGGCACACATGTGCAGGAGAACTGACCAGTTTCAGAATGTGGTATGCACTAAAAATAGAATAAAGCTAAATGGAATTGAACTCTCAATTAATAAAGAAAAAAGTTTTAATCTTTTTATAAAGATTTCAACTTGATTTGAATATATAAAATACAGATATAATAAACTGAAACCACTAAGATATAAAAGCTAAAACTGCATTAATACAGTAAAAGTCCAACATTAAGCAATAAATTACCGAATCAATCTTTAGTACCATGTTGTACATTTTCAATGAATTGTCCCATCTGACTCTGTTTTTAAGTTTGAAGAGGAAATCAGATAGTTTAGATGTCGATTCTGGAATCATTCCTTCAACACGATATCTATGGTTAACAAAATAAAGAAAATTCAAAATTTAATTGAATTTAGCTTAAGTTGAAAATATGATATCACAGTATAAAGCACACTAATTTAACAATATAAAGGAAATTTGAAGGTAATATTAGCAATTTAAAATACTAATATTCAGTTGTAAGTTGTTGCTTAGTTGCTAAGTCATGTCTGACTCTTTTGTGACCCCATGGACTAGAGCCGGTCAGACTCCTCTGTCCATGGAATTCTCCAGGCAAGAATACTGGAGAGAGTTGCCATTCCCTTCTCCAGGGGATCTTCCTGACCCAGAGATCAAGCCTGTGTTTCCTGCATTGGGAGGCGGATTCTTCACCACTGAGCCACCAGGGAAGCCAGTAACAGTTTTATTTAAATATGGATTGCAATAGTTAATATAAATTATTTAAAAATTCATCTTTCAACAAATTTTGTTTGTACTGTTTCTATAGTTGTCTTTTTTAAAAATTATCTGGCTGCACCGTGTCTTAGTCGCAGCGCCCAGGTGGGCTCTTTGTTGCTGTGTGCGCGCTCCCCCTAGGTCTGGCTTGTCTCCAGAGTGCACATATGCAGTGGTCGCGGGGAGGGGGCGTAGTTGCCCTACGGCTTGTGGGACCTCAGTTCCCCAAGCAGGGACTGAACCACGTCCCCTGTATAGGGCGGTGGATGCTTAACCACCGCACCATCAGGGAAGTCCCTATCATTGTCTTTTTAAAGGGACTACTTTCACTTACAATTTTTCTAAATTCTTTCTCATAAACTTTACGTGCTCTATTTATCATAAGCCTCAAGTAACTGATGAGATGCTTGTGTGGTTGTGCAGCATCTTGTGGCCTTAATTCTTAATTTAAGAATGTAATATGATATAAGCAGAGGTCAGAAAACTTTTCAGTAAAGAGCCAGATGGTAAATAATTTGACCCTGCAGACTTCATGTTCTATGTTGCAATTATTCAACTTTATTAGTGCAGCAGTGAAAGAGGTATAGACAATATATATAATAAATGGGCCTGTCTGTATTATAATTAAACTGTCAGTTTTCACTCCAATCCCAAAGAAAGGCAATGCCAAAGAATGTTCAAACTACCATACAACTGCATTCATTTCACGTGCTAGCAAGGTAATGCTCAAAATCCCTCAAACTAGGCTTCAACAGTATGTGAACGGAGAACTTCAGATTTACAAGCTGGATTTAGAAAATGCAGGGTTTTAGAAAACCAGAGATCAAATTGCCAACATCTGTTGCATCAAAGAAAAAGCAAGGGAATTCCAGAAAAACATGTATTTCTGCTTCACTGCTGCTGCTATTAAGTCGCTGCAGTCGTGTCTGACTCTGTGCAACCCCATAGATGGCAGCCCACCAAGCTCCCCCGTCCCTGGGATTCTCCAGGCAAGAACACTGGAAAGGGTTGCCATTTCCTTCTCCACTTTTCTGCTTCACTGACTTCTGCTAACGGCTTGACTGTGTGGATAACAACAAACTGTGGAAAATTCTTAAAGAGATGGGAATACCAGACCACCTTACCTGTCTCCTGAGAAATCTGTATGCAGGACAAGAATCAACAGTTAGAACTGGCCATGAAATGATGGACTGCTTTAAAGTTGGGAAAGGAATAAGGCAAGGCTGTATGTATATTGTCACCCTGCTTATTTAACTTCTATGCAGAGTATATCATGTGAAATCCTGGGCTGGATGACTCACAAGCTCTAATCAAGATTGCTGGGAGAAATATCAAAAACCTCAGATATGCAGATGATACCACTCTAGAGGAAATCAACCCTGAATATTCATTGGAAGGATTGATGCTGAATCTGAAGCTCCAATACTTTGGCCACCTGATGGGAAGAACTGACTCATTAGAAAAGACTCTGATGCTGGGAAAGATTGAAGGCAGGAGGAGAAGGGGGTGACAGATGAGATGGTTGAATGGCCTCAGTGACTTAATGGACATGAGTTTGAGCAAGCTCTGGGAGATGGTGAAGGACCAGGAAGCCTCGAATGCTATGGTCCATGGGGTTGGAAAGAGTCGGACACGACTGAGCCACTGAACAACACCCCCCCTCCCCTGCCCTGCTGCCCCCACCACCAAAAGAAACTGAATCAAATTTGATTTTCTAAATAACATATCATGATCAATAAATGAACAACTCTTAAAAATATGGTTTAAAAAATGTCTGCACAATTTCCCTTAGTGTATTTGAATTTGAAACAACAGGATCCTAAAAAATATCCTTAAATGCAGCTTTTATAATTTTTAAAATTATAAAAGAATCTGCCTGCCAATGCAAGAGACTCAGAAGACATGAGTTCGATCCCTGGGTCAGGAAGATGCCCTGGAGGAGGGAATGGCAATCCACTTCAGTATTCTTGCCAGGAAAATTCCATGGACAGAGGAGCCTAGAGGGTTACAGTTCATGGGGTTGCAAAGAGTTGGATACAATTGTGCAACTAAATGTGCACACATGTGTACACACACACATACACAATATCCTTAAAAGCACTTACAGAAAAAATAATATATATTTGCAAGAGAAACATATTGGGGAAATAAACTTTAAGTGGTTCACTTAATGGAAAGGTGAAATGTTGAAAAGACGACAAAATACTCTAAGAAAATACCAATCTATTTTTACAGTAATTAGTTCTTGAAGTGTAAATTTCCTAGCTTTGTGAAGGACTCACTAGAAGTGATTTTTTTTCTGTCTTCAAGTTTGAAAATTCGATGGCACATATTAGTCTATTTTTATTAATCCATGTTTCAACAAAGTGACTTTATAAGTAATTTCTATTTCCTGTTCACTATCAAATAATATCTTATAACTAATGAAGTAGCACTGAATTCTTGGAGAAGGCACTGGTAACCCACTCCAGTACTCTTGCCTGGAAAACCCCATGGACGGGGGAGCCTCGTGGGCTGCCGTCTATGGGGTTGCACAGAGTTGGACACGACTGAAGTGATTTAGCAGCAGCAGCAGCAGCACTGAATTCTAGATACATCATTGTCATTGAATTCAAAACCATGATTATAAATAGGAAATTGTACTCACAGATTTCCATGGAATTTTTTAGAAGCCTTGCTGGAAACAGTTATTTTTTTCTCAAAGAGGAATAAAAAATCCATAAAAAAATTAGCTGTCAGATACAGAAAAAAATGAAATATAAAAAATAAACAAAAAAATGAAAGTAAAAACTTTTTTGGTTTGTAAAAGAAAATATTTTAAAAACTGTCTTTGCAATGATTTGTTTTCCGTTAAAAAACAAACTCTTGAAATATATTTAACTTGTTTTCTTACTGAATTCTTAACCACTTTCCAGCTTGATGTATCTTGACAGTAACCTAAAATTTCTTGAGCAGTTTGTTGGGCAAGTGCCTTATAGTCCATCTACCTGCAAATATGCAAAGTATTAAAAGCAAATGACTGGTGAGAAAGAAATCATACAAAAAATTTTAAAAATGCTGTACTTCATTTTAATACTATTTCTAAATGTCTGTCACATAGCAATGAACAATAATTCTATTTTGAATGCATGCATGCATGCATCTCTTCTTTTTTATTCAGTATTTCAAATGAGAAAATGTGATATATTACAAAGAGCAGGCTTTAGCTTTGGAGTCAGAAACTGGGTTCAAATCCTGACTCTGCCACTGACAAATTGTAAATCATGTTATTTAATATTTCTCTTTCCCCATTTTATCAAACTGTAAAACGGGGTAATACCTAACTCAGTAGAACTGATGTGAGGGTTAAATGAAACAATGCACTTAAACATCTTACCCCTTTACCTGGCACATATTATTTCTAACAGCTCAGTCTTGCTTCCTTTCTCCTGTGAAGCAACATAATCTGTTGATCAGGGGTTACTGGGGCTTTATCTCTTTTAAAGTGAGTGGCAGAGGCACTGAAGGACCTGACCCCTGGCTTCCTCTGCAAAGTCAACTTCTTCCTGTTTCCTTCTCTCCCTCTTAGTGCCAATCATATTGAGCTTCCTGGTTGTTCCTCAGAAACAACCAAACAACTTTCTACCTCAGGGTCTTTGTACTTGCTGTTCCCTGTGCTTGTAATGTTCTTCCTCAGTGTGTTCACAACTGACTCCTCCTCATTAGTGTCTTTGCTTAAATATTCTCTTCAGTTCAGTTCAGTTCAATTCAGTCGCTCAGTCGTGTCCGACTCTTTGCGACCCCACGAATCGCAGCACGCCAGGCNATGACGTCTAGCAGTCTTCATAAGTACTGGACTGACACGGTACTGCAGCAGAGTTCCGAGTCCCTCAGCTGACCCCCATCTTCTGTTTCTCCCCTTTCCTGCCGCATCTCAGTCTCTCTCCTTTCACCCATTTCCTCTCCTCCTGGGCTCTCACTGTGGCCTCGCCTCACCCTGCTCCTCTGCGCTTCTATGCCCTATTTGCCTCTTGCATTCTGTCTTCCTTCTCTCACCTCTAGGACTTTAACTTCCTACTCCATTACCTCTAGTTTCCTTTTCTCTATTTTTATTCTTCCCTTCATCTCTGAGATAATGTATTTGAAAGTGTTTCTAAAACCACAACCATCATAATGTTATTTCACACATGCTTTTAAAAAGTTACATGCTATTTGTTCTTAGGTCCTTAACAGTATCTACAATGTTATCTAGTATGTTATGACTACGATAAATCTACTGACTTCTATCAACAAGGCATGCTGAATTTTTTTTCCCCTTGATGGAGGAGACAAATCCACGAGTTCAGTCCTCTCTGAAACCAAAGGCACACATGTGCAGGAGAACTGACCAGTTTCAGAATGTGGTATGCACTAAAAATAGAATAAAGCTAAATGGAATTGAACTCTCAATTAATAAAGAAAAAAGTTTTAATCTTTTTATAAAGATTTCAACTTGATTTGAATATATAAAATACAGATATAATAAACTGAAACCACTAAGATATAAAAGCTAAAACTGCATTAATACAGTAAAAGTCCAACATTAAGCAATAAATTACCGAATCAATCTTTAGTACCATGTTGTACATTTTCAATGAATTGTCCCATCTGACTCTGTTTTTAAGTTTGAAGAGGAAATCAGATAGTTTAGATGTCGATTCTGGAATCATTCCTTCAACACGATATCTATGGTTAACAAAATAAAGAAAATTCAAAATTTAATTGAATTTAGCTTAAGTTGAAAATATGATATCACAGTATAAAGCACACTAATTTAACAATATAAAGGAAATTTGAAGGTAATATTAGCAATTTAAAATACTAATATTCAGTTGTAAGTTGTTGCTTAGTTGCTAAGTCATGTCTGACTCTTTTGTGACCCCATGGACTAGAGCCGGTCAGACTCCTCTGTCCATGGAATTCTCCAGGCAAGAATACTGGAGAGAGTTGCCATTCCCTTCTCCAGGGGATCTTCCTGACCCAGAGATCAAGCCTGTGTTTCCTGCATTGGGAGGCGGATTCTTCACCACTGAGCCACCAGGGAAGCCAGTAACAGTTTTATTTAAATATGGATTGCAATAGTTAATATAAATTATTTAAAAATTCATCTTTCAACAAATTTTGTTTGTACTGTTTCTATAGTTGTCTTTTTTAAAAATTATCTGGCTGCACCGTGTCTTAGTCGCAGCGCCCAGGTGGGCTCTTTGTTGCTGTGTGCGCGCTCCCCCTAGGTCTGGCTTGTCTCCAGAGTGCACATATGCAGTGGTCGCGGGGAGGGGGCGTAGTTGCCCTACGGCTTGTGGGACCTCAGTTCCCCAAGCAGGGACTGAACCACGTCCCCTGTATGGGGCGGTGGATGCTTAACCACCGCACCATCAGGGAAGTCCCTATCATTGTCTTTTTAAAGGGACTACTTTCACTTACAATTTTTCTAAATTCTTTCTCATAAACTTTACGTGCTCTATTTATCATAAGCCTCAAGTAACTGATGAGATGCTTGTGTGGTTGTGCAGCATCTTGTGGCCTTAATTCTTAATTTAAGAATGTAATATGATATAAGCAGAGGTCAGAAAACTTTTCAGTAAAGAGCCAGATGGTAAATAATTTGACCCTGCAGACTTCATGTTCTATGTTGCAATTATTCAACTTTATTAGTGCAGCAGTGAAAGAGGTATAGACAATATATATAATAAATGGGCCTGTCTGTATTATAATTAAACTGTCAGTTTTCACTCCAATCCCAAAGAAAGGCAATGCCAAAGAATGTTCAAACTACCATACAACTGCATTCATTTCACGTGCTAGCAAGGTAATGCTCAAAATCCCTCAAACTAGGCTTCAACAGTATGTGAACGGAGAACTTCAGATTTACAAGCTGGATTTAGAAAATGCAGGGTTTTAGAAAACCAGAGATCAAATTGCCAACATCTGTTGCATCAAAGAAAAAGCAAGGGAATTCCAGAAAAACATGTATTTCTGCTTCACTGCTGCTGCTATTAAGTCGCTGCAGTCGTGTCTGACTCTGTGCAACCCCATAGATGGCAGCCCACCAAGCTCCCCCGTCCCTGGGATTCTCCAGGCAAGAACACTGGAAAGGGTTGCCATTTCCTTCTCCACTTTTCTGCTTCACTGACTTCTGCTAACGGCTTGACTGTGTGGATAACAACAAACTGTGGAAAATTCTTAAAGAGATGGGAATACCAGACCACCTTACCTGTCTCCTGAGAAATCTGTATGCAGGACAAGAATCAACAGTTAGAACTGGCCATGAAATGATGGACTGCTTTAAAGTTGGGAAAGGAATAAGGCAAGGCTGTATGTATATTGTCACCCTGCTTATTTAACTTCTATGCAGAGTATATCATGTGAAATCCTGGGCTGGATGACTCACAAGCTCTAATCAAGATTGCTGGGAGAAATATCAAAAACCTCAGATATGCAGATGATACCACTCTAGAGGAAATCAACCCTGAATATTCATTGGAAGGATTGATGCTGAATCTGAAGCTCCAATACTTTGGCCACCTGATGGGAAGAACTGACTCATTAGAAAAGACTCTGATGCTGGGAAAGATTGAAGGCAGGAGGAGAAGGGGGTGACAGATGAGATGGTTGAATGGCCTCAGTGACTTAATGGACATGAGTTTGAGCAAGCTCTGGGAGATGGTGAAGGACCAGGAAGCCTCGAATGCTATGGTCCATGGGGTTGGAAAGAGTCGGACACGACTGAGCCACTGAACAACACCCCCCCTCCCCTGCCCTGCTGCCCCCACCACCAAAAGAAACTGAATCAAATTTGATTTTCTAAATAACATATCATGATCAATAAATGAACAACTCTTAAAAATATGGTTTAAAAAATGTCTGCACAATTTCCCTTAGTGTATTTGAATTTGAAACAACAGGATCCTAAAAAATATCCTTAAATGCAGCTTTTATAATTTTTAAAATTATAAAAGAATCTGCCTGCCAATGCAAGAGACTCAGAAGACATGAGTTCGATCCCTGGGTCAGGAAGATGCCCTGGAGGAGGGAATGGCAATCCACTTCAGTATTCTTGCCAGGAAAATTCCATGGACAGAGGAGCCTAGAGGGTTACAGTTCATGGGGTTGCAAAGAGTTGGATACAATTGTGCAACTAAATGTGCACACATGTGTACACACACACATACACAATATCCTTAAAAGCACTTACAGAAAAAATAATATATATTTGCAAGAGAAACATATTGGGGAAATAAACTTTAAGTGGTTCACTTAATGGAAAGGTGAAATGTTGAAAAGACGACAAAATACTCTAAGAAAATACCAATCTATTTTTACAGTAATTAGTTCTTGAAGTGTAAATTTCCTAGCTTTGTGAAGGACTCACTAGAAGTGATTTTTTTTCTGTCTTCAAGTTTGAAAATTCGATGGCACATATTAGTCTATTTTTATTAATCCATGTTTCAACAAAGTGACTTTATAAGTAATTTCTATTTCCTGTTCACTATCAAATAATATCTTATAACTAATGAAGTAGCACTGAATTCTTGGAGAAGGCACTGGTAACCCACTCCAGTACTCTTGCCTGGAAAACCCCATGGACGGGGGAGCCTCGTGGGCTGCCGTCTATGGGGTTGCACAGAGTTGGACACGACTGAAGTGATTTAGCAGCAGCAGCAGCAGCACTGAATTCTAGATACATCATTGTCATTGAATTCAAAACCATGATTATAAATAGGAAATTGTACTCACAGATTTCCATGGAATTTTTTAGAAGCCTTGCTGGAAACAGTTATTTTTTTCTCAAAGAGGAATAAAAAATCCATAAAAAAATTAGCTGTCAGATACAGAAAAAAATGAAATATAAAAAATAAACAAAAAAATGAAAGTAAAAACTTTTTTGGTTTGTAAAAGAAAATATTTTAAAAACTGTCTTTGCAATGATTTGTTTTCCGTTAAAAAACAAACTCTTGAAATATATTTAACTTGTTTTCTTACTGAATTCTTAACCACTTTCCAGCTTGATGTATCTTGACAGTAACCTAAAATTTCTTGAGCAGTTTGTTGGGCAAGTGCCTTATAGTCCATCTACCTGCAAATATGCAAAGTATTAAAAGCAAATGACTGGTGAGAAAGAAATCATACAAAAAATTTTAAAAATGCTGTACTTCATTTTAATACTATTTCTAAATGTCTGTCACATAGCAATGAACAATAATTCTATTTTGAATGCATGCATGCATGCATCTCTTCTTTTTTATTCAGTATTTCAAATGAGAAAATGTGATATATTACAAAGAGCAGGCTTTAGCTTTGGAGTCAGAAACTGGGTTCAAATCCTGACTCTGCCACTGACAAATTGTAAATCATGTTATTTAATATTTCTCTTTCCCCATTTTATCAAACTGTAAAACGGGGTAATACCTAACTCAGTAGAACTGATGTGAGGGTTAAATGAAACAATGCACTTAAACATCTTACCCCTTTACCTGGCACATATTATTTCTAACAGCTCAGTCTTGCTTCCTTTCTCCTGTGAAGCAACATAATCTGTTGATCAGGGGTTACTGGGGCTTTATCTCTTTTAAAGTGAGTGGCAGAGGCACTGAAGGACCTGACCCCTGGCTTCCTCTGCAAAGTCAACTTCTTCCTGTTTCCTTCTCTCCCTCTTAGTGCCAATCATATTGAGCTTCCTGGTTGTTCCTCAGAAACAACCAAACAACTTTCTACCTCAGGGTCTTTGTACTTGCTGTTCCCTGTGCTTGTAATGTTCTTCCTCAGTGTGTTCACAACTGACTCCTCCTCATTAGTGTCTTTGCTTAAATATTCTCTTCAGTTCAGTTCAGTTCAATTCAGTCGCTCAGTCGTGTCCGACTCTTTGCGACCCCACGAATCGCAGCACGCCAGGCATCCCTTTCCATCACCAACTCCCGGAGTTTACTCAGACTCATGTCTATCGAGTCAGTGATGCCATCCAGCCATCTCATCCTCTGTTGTCCCCTTCTCCTCCTGCCCCAAATCCCTCCCAGCATCAGTCTTTTCCAATGAGTCAACTCTTCGCATGAGGTGGCCAAAGTACTGAAGTTTCAGCGTTAGCATCATTCCTTCTAAAGAAATCCCAGGGCTGATCTCCTTCAGAATGGACAGGTTGGATCTCCTTGCAGT
Source organism: Oreotragus oreotragus (assembly GCA_006410675.1). NCBI lineage: Eukaryota > Metazoa > Chordata > Mammalia > Artiodactyla > Bovidae > Oreotragus > Oreotragus oreotragus. The sequence continues at coordinate 40,978 of SJYX01008793.1, read as the reverse complement.
CCAAGGGACTCTCAAGAGTCTTCTCCAACACCACAGTTCAAAAGCATCAATTCTTCAGCACTCAGCCTTCTTCACAGTCCAACTCTCACATCCATACATGACTACTGGAAAAACCATAGCCTTGACTAAATGGACCTTAGTTGGCAAAGTAATATCTCTGCTTTTGAATATGCTATCCAGGTTGGTCATAACTTTTCTTCCAAGGAGTAAGCTTCAAGTTCATATCCATTCAGATCAAACAGATGTACTGAACTCTTGCTAAAGGTTAAATATTGTGGTATCTGTGGCAAAAGCATTGAGTATGATCCTGTTTCTGCTTTGAACGAGCTCAGGAGGGTGGTGTCTCATTGGTCCTTTGGCCCATCACCCAGTTTTCAGTTAAGGGAAGATGGCTGGTGTGGTGGAAAGAATGACAACACAAAACTGGATTCAAATCTTGGCTTTGCCATTTACCACCAGCTTTATAATTTATGGTAAACTGCTTAGCCTTTGGATTTCAATTTTCATTTCCATAGGCGGGGGATAGTAACACCTGTCTCATGGGGTTATTATGAGGATTAAGTGATTTAATATACGTAGAAGTGATTGAAATAGTGTCAGGCCCTTTTTGGTTATCAAAGGTTAGTTTTTGCTTTTTCTTTAAATGCACATATTTAAATTTAGCTAAAAACAAAAACTCTCCTAAGAGCTGCCTGAATAAACCTTCTCAAAGTTTAATTATCAGCACGTGTCTTCCAGCTCTCACCTAAACGTCTTTAGGTTGGATCATAAATCTACTTTTCTCGTTTTGGTTCTTCAGCAAGGCGTAGCACCTAACTGACATCTATATTTGAAAAATGTTGGTAAACTGTTATAATTTCTTCTTTTTAGGATACTCTTGGTTTCTTTACCTTTCCTAGTAGATCTAATCCAGACTTTTAATAACTACTGGGACTCTTCTCCAAATCCTGGTGGATATCTCCATATCTTTTAACCTGTGAAGGAACAAAAGTGGAAGCAGAATTATTTTGATCCATGAATTAGAAAATATAGTTGATAATTTCCTTAATATTTTTTCAGTGTCTTTGATTTGTACTTTATGTACTCATTTGGAAACATATACTATATGTTTCCTCAATGTAAGAAAAAGGTAAGAACATAAAGATGTTTATGAAAAGAATCTTTAATAAATTATCTTTTAAAAGGACAGGTTTAAAAGACACTTAAGTGTGAAATGTGGATGAAAATGTCTAAGTTTTTAAGCTCACACCACTAACAATCTTTGGTTGGTCCCTGATCTGGGCTTCTCCCAACCTATATAACACAGTCCTTTATTTCCTACCAACAACATACTTGATGTTGAAGGATCATGAAGTTGCAGATTTTTTGCAACATATTGCTAGAATATAAACTTTCTGCAAGGACTTGGTCTTATTCATTTTCAAATCGCTAGCACTGCTTACTGCCACAACAAACATGTGCTTAACTGAACCACTCAACTAGATTTTATAGCTTCTGGACCTTTTCGTTTGCCAAGAAAAAAGAAAGGGGGGGGGTGGTGGTTAAGCCTAGTGGGCTAGAGAGGGTGACGAGATGAAAAGAGCCAACGGCAAGACTCCAGTTGGACAGTGTTACCTGGTGATGTAACGCTGGTTGAGCAGGAACATGTTCAGATGGGATAATGATCAAGGATATCTTCACCCACAGGGTCAGTGGAAAATAAACACAAACCAATATTGAGATGGCATCTTTTTCTGATAACACCACTCGGTTGAAACTGGATTCTTTGCACCTCGCATCCTGTCCTAGCCTTGTAAACAGGTTCCCATATGTTGTTAAGTGGCTCTTTACATCCGTTTGCATAACCTCCCTCTTTCTGGGCTGCCTGAGTGGGTCCCCAATCCGTGCTGGGTCACTGCCATTCTTCCTTGGGAATCAAGGTCCCCAAGGACTTTGTTAAGTCGCATGTTAAGGCCCAACTCCCTCCTCCAATTCCACGTCTGCTTTGACCGCAAGGGGGCTGGTGGGGAGATCAGGGGAGCCGGGTTCACGGAAGGGAAGGGGAAGGCGCAGAGAGAGGGAGGGAAGAACCTGGTCTGGGGAGCGGCCCCCCGGGCCGAGTGGCTGTCTTATCCTGGGAGCGCGTTTCTGAAAGCAGGGAGGCCGAGCGTGTAGGGAGGACTGGAATGGGGGGGCTAGCTCTCAAAAGACTGAAACGGAAGCCGCCAGGGTTCCAGGTCCCCCTTTCTGCCCAGTCCCCTCTTGAAGCCTCGGGAAACTGGCTGAAGGAAGCTCAACCTGTCAACCGTGGAGACCGGCCGCACCGAGCCGTAACCAAGACGGGGAGGACGTAGCGCGCGTGGGTCAGAACGCGGAGGTAGCCTGGGATCTCCGCACCCCGGAAGGGAAAACTACACTTCCCAGCGGCGACGGCGATCCGGCCCTGTTCTCTCCGCCCCGCCCCTCACCCCGCCCTCTTCCGAGCACCACGCATGCGCACCGCAAGTCAGCGCCATGTTGGGTGAGTTTGAAAGCGAGCGCGGGCGTAGCGCTGGGCTGTGACGGCGGAGGGCGATGCAAGCGAGCTGAGGCGGAGGCGGGGCGGCGACCCGGTCGGGATGCTTTGTCGCGTCTCCCATCCGGTGACAGCCCAAGGCTTTCAGTGGAGAATTGTGGACGTGTGCGCTTTTCTCTTTTTTTTTTTTTTTTTCCTTTGTCGGTGAGTTCGGCCCGAACGGCGGGTGTGTTTTCGAGGGGCGTCCCATTCCTTGACAGCCTGAAGGGAGGTGGGGGAGGGCTAAGGGAAGGATGGTGGGGTGGGAGAGGGACGGCGTCTCCGAGGCAAGGCACGGGCCGAGGGGCCGGGTGGAGAGCGGGCAGCTTCAAGAGGAGAGGCTCGGAATGGGACGGAGGGGGCCTGACCTGGCCCTCGGGCGCTTCCGGAGGCCGAAGCGGGCGGGCAGGGAGGCTCTCGGGCTTCGGAGGCCGCCGCCTCGCGAAGACTCGGGCCGCCCTCTCCTGTTGTCTGATAACGCTTTAGAGAAGCTGTGTCTGTGACCGCGGCGTTGGGTGGGCGGGCGGGCGATGCTGGAATCCCCGAGGGAGGTGGCTCCTGGTTCATTCAGGGCGCAATCTTTGAACCCGAAGATGCTCCTCAACGGGGGCGCCAGCGATTTCCGCTTTCCAGGGTCATTAAGTCTTGTTTTTGCGGCAACCACAAACACGTTCATTTTCCTAACATAAATCACAGAGCCGTTGAGTCGTTTGTTTATTTCCTGTGAGCTATTACCATATTGGTTGGTTAACGCTGTACGTTCTGCTTTTGAATCAAAGGTAGTTGAAACCACTGGCCACTCGTTTCAGCATTCTATTCGTCGGAATGATGGATTTCCTTTTGGAGCGGCATGCTGAAATGTTTACGGAAGAAACGGTAAGAGACAGCGAATTTGCTTCCAAATAATTCCGTGGCGGACGTGAGGAGAAGTGGGTGGATAGAGTGTGGTTGTGTTGGTCATTGATCCAGAATGATGGGTGCCCAGGAGTTGACTTAAACTTTTTTCTTTTGTGTACTTTTGGAAACTTTGCCCAGTAATAATTCAGTCGTGGGTTTTCTTTTTGCTTCCTGTGAATTGAGATAAATGTTATTACCCACTCACTGAGAACTGTAATCCAACAGCTTTCCCTTTTAGGATTTTATTTTTGTTTATAAGATTTTGTAAAATAAAATATAAAATTGGTAATCTGTGCTGTGTTGGAATAAGGGAGGAAACGTTTGGTCAGGTTTGTCATCCAAGCAATATTTACTTAAGAAGATTTAAAATCTTTAGAGGGGTGAAGAAAGGGCAAAGCTGACTTGGTCTAGCCAGTCTTTAGAAGGTATACAAAGTAGTATCAGAGCATTCAGGGAAATAACAATTATCTTACGTTCTACTGATGCATTGGTTGACTACTGTCAACTCTGACCTTTTTCTCTTCTTAAACTGAAGACTTTCTCAGTGTTCTAAAATCAAATTTGACAGCTATTAAGATAATATTAAATATTGTTATAACTTAAACATTCCCCAAATTATAACCCCTGCTTGAGGGCAGGAGGAGAAGGGGATGACAGAGGATGAGATGGTTGGATGGCATCACCGACTCGATATGAGTTTGAGTAAACTCCAGGAGTTGGTGATGGAAGGGGAAGCCTGGCCTGCTGCAGTCTGTGGGGTTGCAAAGAGTCGGACATGACTGAGAGACTGAACTGAAGCATGTTATAATATTATAGCATATGATAAATCCTAGAAATTAAGCTTTCATTTTTAGTTCAGAAAATCCATTGATTTAATTCTAAAAGAATGTCATATTATTTACTGAAGTAGTCCCCGTTCATTCTGTTACTTCTTAGGTTTTCAAATATAAATACTGATGTTGCTATATTAATGTAGACTGAAATTTTCTCAATTTTAATAATGGAAAAAAAGATGAGTGCATTGAGGCAATTTTTCCATACTGTTAAAGTCTCCTTCAAGAGGAGGGCTGAATCTGTTTTACATGAGAATTAAAAATAGGGTAGTATCAAAAAACAAATGTCAGAAAAGGATTGTTAAAACTGCATTATTTTAGGAAAAGAACATTTTGCCAGCTTATTTCACGGTAAGACTTAAAGTTTATTTCTTTATCGATGAATATTGTAAATTATTTTGTTTGCTTAAGTCTTTCGGGAAAAGGTTGCCTAAAGTTACATATTGGCATTTAAAACGTTCAAAGTGGATAATTAGTCTCCATTTTTCCTTCTTGTTTCAACTATATCATTTGATGCCTTAAAAAAATTTATCAGGCACCTACTGTGTATAGTGTATGGTGGTGGGCTTATGAGTTGAACAATATTTTGTATAGGGGAATGGTATGTATTGTGATGTCATAGAGTGTATCAGCGTAAGAAAAGAGTACATCAGGAGTTTACAGGACTTTAAAAAAGTGAGTATTCTTCCCTTGACACTTTCTATATAGTCTTAGATGATTTTTAAAAAAATGTTTTTAGTTGGAAGGATAATACAATATTGTGTTGGTTTCTGCCATATCAACATGAATCAACCATACATATGTCCCCTCCTTCTTAAATCCCCTCCCACCTTCCACCCCATCTTATACCTCTAGGTTATCACAGAGCAGCAGATCTGAGCTCCCTGCATCATTCATCAGATGATTTTTGTATATATAATTGAGCATATATTAGGTGCTCAGTACATGTTTTCTAAATCGATGATAAAAGAATTTACAGTAAAATGGAATATATATAATGTGCATTGCCTAAAAATAATTTATAGATAATGGGTTTTATTTTTTAAAGTTGTAAAAAGTTTATATAAATTTAGTTTCTCTGTGTGTGGCCTGTTACTTATTTTAATTGAAACTTTAATCTTTTCTTTTTGTATTATAGTTATTTTTAGGAGAAATGAATAGAAATAACCAATTTTGAGGAAGCCATGGCAAAATCAAATACAAAACACAGAGTTTGTTCCCGGCAATCTTCAGTATCTTCTCTGTTAAGCTGCAACCTGAATGGCAGTAATTCTTCTCACTCTGGCTCTTTTCATTATAAGGATAAACTGTACAGTTCTGCATCTCAGGCTCTACAGGCCTATATTGATGATTTTGATCTAAGCCAAATGTGTCTTGGTGCAAGCACTGGAAAGATTAACATTGATAAATGTTCTGCTGATATGCCGGAATTCTCCAACTACATTTGTAAACCAAACAATGGTATGCTTTTATTGTTTGTTTTCTTTTTGCCTATTGATTTAAAGCATTTTGAGAGATGTATAGTAGTCTTAGAAAACTAGATGCTTCATTTTGTTCTTTTGGAGTAAAAAATGACTTGTAATATTGAGATCTGTATATATTTCTTAAATGATTCTGTGATTTTTTTGGTTCTCTGGAGTTTTGGGGTAAAGATCCTCTTTTGACTTTGGAGTAGAAGCTCATAAAATGCAACTAGTAATAGCAGGTGGCTGATTTGAAACCCTTAAGCCATTCTGTTACAGTGTAATGGAAAGAGCATTGACTTGGTGGTTCTAGCTTTCATTACCTAGCTTAATGACTTTGAACAGATCTCAGTCTTTCAGAATTTATACTTGATCAGTTCAGTTGAGAGGAAAGGGCTGTATTAGTCTTCTTGTCTGTATTCTGTGGGGCAGTAACATTCACAGGATGTTAAGGATATTTCCTTGGTCAGAGGGTCCACTGGGGCTTCCCTGGTGGATCAGTCGTTAAAGATTCCACCTGCAATTTGCAAGACCTGGGTTCGATCCCTTGGTTGGGAAGATCCCCTGGAAGAGGACATGGTGACTCACTCTACTGTTCTTGCCTAGAGAATCCCCATGGTCAGAGGTGCCTGGCAGGCTGCAGTCCATGGGGTTGCTAAGAGTCAGACACAACTGAGTGACTAAGCGCAGCACAGCACGGTATCGAGGTCCATGAAGACAAGTTTGGAAAATGCATCTGCTGATAACCCAGTTAACACTTGATTGACCCCTAGGGTGAAAAAAGTTTACATCAACTGTTAGAAAAAAGTGGGCAATATATTCCAGAAGAGAATTAGAACAGCTGTTCTGTGTGTGTGAATGCTATTTCAGGGTTAGCAAGCAAGAAAGCAAATTATTTTTTCACCTAGTTTAATGACTTGTTTTTTTCCTGTGTTGCTGCCAGTTGAGTGACTGGTATTCATGTGAGTGTACTAGTGCATTGGGTGTGTTTAGATGAAGAAACTGTAAATTAAAGAATATGAGAATATTTAGGAGGCTGGAGAGAAAGAAGTGTAGCAAGTAGTTAAATTGAAGAGATGTGAAGGAAAAAAACCATATCCTATTATGTCAACCTATACTTTTCAGCGGAGAAGGCAATGGCAACCCACTCCAGTACTCTTGCCTGGAAAACCCCATGGGCAGAGGAGCCTGGTAGGCTGCAGTCCATGGGGTCGCTACGAGTCAGACACGACTGAGCAACTTCACTTTCACTTTTCACTTTCCTGCATTGGAGAAGGAAATGGCAACCCACTCCAATGTTCTTGCCTGGAGAATCCCAGGGACGGAGGAGCCTGGTGGGCTGCCGTCTATGGGGTCGCACAGAGTCGGACACGGCTGAAGCAACTTAGCAGCAGCAGCAGCATACCTTTCAGGCTTTTAATCAAAGCTTGAGTAAAGATTAAGGAAAAACAGCAAACATGATTCTTAAGTCTTAATTCTCATTTACTGTTGAATATTATGAAGTATTTTTATATGTGACACAGGAAGATAAACAGAATTCTGCTTTGTTTTTCAGCTTTTGAAAATCTTGATGACAAAAGACATTTATCCTTATCCTATAGAGGACAGACTCTTAATGACATAGACTCCATTAGTCTAACAACTGATGATCTATTAAAGCTTCCAGCAGATGGATCGTTTTCTTTCACTTATTTTGGATCAGGTCACAGAAGTAGCAAGAAAAACAGGAAACACATTGGAAGACTGAGTTCATCTGACAGAGAAAAGAATCAGAATTTTCGAGAACCAGCTACTCTCCAGGGCAAGGATAACTTAGTTACTCCATTTGTATACACAAATATAAAAGGAAGGCAATGTGGTAGGCTAAAAAACCCAAAACTCATGAATAAGGCTAATAAAAGCATTTCTGTACCATCTTTATCTTTTTCCAAAAAATTATCTTTTAGGGACAGTTCAGAACACAGTCTTGAAAAGAATTACCCAAGATGGCTCACTAGCCAGAAGTCTGACCTTAATATTTCAGGGATAACTAGTATACCGGACTTCAAGTACCCAGTCTGGCTCTACAATCAAGATTTGTTACCTGATACAGATAGTCAAAGAATCCATCAAATGTGTAAAGAGCAATGTTCTCCTAGGCATAGTTACCAGGCACAAAGAACTTCTCGGCTAATGAATAAATTAGATTGTTTTGAATATTCTTTTGAACCTTCAAACATTTCACATTCCTTGAGTGAGGATAAAGGATTACTGAATGAATATAAATGTGGTCCTGAACCTAGCCAATGTCTGTGTGAGAATCCGCTTCTTCCAGGATCCAAAAAGCCATTCAGTGGTAATTGTTCTGTTTTTTTGTGTGTGTGTGTTTTTACTGTTTTTAGGAACCAAAGAAAGTGCTGTAAATTTGACCTAGCATCTAGGATCTGTTATATTCTTGATATAATGCTCAAGTGATATTTTTGTTTTGAACTCTTATCACCTTTATTTATGTAGTATTCTGTGACTAGAAAAATGTCTTATTTTTTCTTTGTGTCACAACAAATGTCACATTTTAACATAGCTTCCTATTGTGGATATGTTTATATTCCAAATAGTGTAAGTTCTTGTTGCCTTTATAAGATTTTACTGTGCTTTGCTTTTTTTTTTTTTTTGCTTAATTAATGTAATCTTTCAAATTAGGTGACAAAATTGAATTGCTTATCCTGAAGGCCAAGAGAAATCTAGAGCATTGTACTGAAGAGTTACCAAAGTCTATGAAAAAGGATGACAGTCCTTGTTCATTAGATAAACTTGAAGCAGAGAGATCATGGGAAAATATTCCTGTTACTTTGTAAGTTAAAATGCAGCATTCACTTTTCCAAATGAAGAATGCCATGTGCACACCTGATTTCATCTTTAAGTAACTTAATGATAATTAACAATGGTAGTATCATGGTATTTTTATAGAGCATAACTTTCAGTGTTGTTTGCTTTAGATCGCATTTTTCATTAGTTACCACAAGATGGTGGTAACTTTAAGGACCTTATAGAACTTTTGTCTTTGTTACATGATCCTTTTGGTGCACTATAAAATATTGATATATGTTTAATAGGAATTAGAACCAAAAGCAACTCTTTTGCAAATGGAGAAGACTATTAAAATTTTACTGCTTTCTTTTTTTACTTTTAAGTTTTATTTACCTCTATATTCTTTTTATATTTTAGAATATTCATTTCTCTTCATTTACTTTTTAATATTTTTCAATCATTTTCCATAAATGATACAATTTTTGTATGGTAAATGTTTGAAGTTTCTAAGAGTGTTTTCATTTGTGTGCTAAACCTCTCTGTGATATAGTTGCTCAGAATATTTTAAAAAGTGTTTACCCATGAATGTGAATGTTGAGGAAGAATCTCTCGGTGATATTAATTCCAGGTCAGAAATGCATTCTTTGTAACCCTATATCCTGTCCTAGGCTCTGATAATTTAATATCTTCAGTTGTCTAAACCTTCATTCTGTTTAGAGTTTATTTCCTGACTCCTTCTTTGATTACTTCTCAGTTGAGTGTCTTATTTTCTTAAATGTGGACATTGACTGTAATTGCAGTTTAGAATCTTGATTCTGTCATTTCCTTGCTGAGATTTTGTACAGGTTGCTTCTACTTTAGAGTTGTGAGGATTCAGTTGATTAGAAAATAAATATGAGGTACTTAGGACAGTTTCTGATTTATGACACGCCCTTGTAAATTGTAATAGTGGTGGTGATCATCCAGAATATTTTTTGTTTGTTCAGCTTCATTTCTCAACTGTTGGTTCATTAATGTGTTTTAAAAACAACAGCAACAACTAGGATTAATAATTAGTTCACTTAATTCTTACAGTTCTCTTATTTTTCATATTTACTAATTTCTTATTTTCTTATCAGTTGGTTTTATTGTGTCTGTATTTGTAAAATCCTATAGGGTGAGCAAATATCAGAGGTGCTTAAATTGAGTAAAGTTTTTGAATATACTAGATGTATTTTGTAATTAGATACTATGACTTCTGACTTGTAAAATTATCGTTAATGGTTTGCCCTAGTACCATCATATTTTATGATGGATATGTTTTACATAAAATTATTGATGGTATGATAAGGTATAGATCTGACTTCAGTGTGATATTGACAAATTATTAATCTGTCATCAAAAACAAAATTGACTAGGTAATAGTGTGCTAAAAGAATAACCACAGCCAGAAAGTTGTTTTTGTTTTTTTGGTTTAACTTTCTGTAATAGAAAATGTCAAACACATACAAAAGTAGAGGAATAGTATGATGATTCCATATATATCCAGCACTCGTTTTTTATAATCAGATAAATGCTTTTTTGATGATAGTTGGTGGATGTACAAACTCTTTGGTAAAGAATGGGAGGAAAAACTACTTGGGAACAAGAAAAAGTTCATAGTAAATTACAAATCGGATGAGTGAATAATGAAGAACTGCTAATCACTGAGAAATTTGCATTATGGTGTTTAAGTGTTTTAAGAGTCTTAGATCTGTGAATACTTGAGTTAGATACACATATTGATATATTAATGAGAGAGAGAATGAGTTTATTCTCTGCAGCTAATGGAATTTTGTTTTGAGAAAATTTTTACTTTTGCTGGGGATGCACTTTTCTTCCCCTTGAACATTAAAAAAATAACATTTATTTATTGAACTTCTTTTAAATGTTCCAGGTATGGAGAGTTAAATTTATGTAGTGTATGAGATAAGAAGGACTGTAAATGTAGAAACTGAAGTGAAGGTAAAGTTTTGTGAAGTCATACAATGAGTGGGATTGGGATTTGCACAGGAATTTTAATTTCAGAATTAATCCTTCTCCCACTTTAATCTGTCCTTAGTGACAGTTCTGGAGAAGTCTCTCCTGTTGCTTTGATGTAGAAGCATGTAGTTCCATCTTAATAGAAACTTATAAATTTGTGGGGGCTTTGTGTATTAATATTGAGTGACCAAAAATGTTTAGTTGGAAAAATGTACTGCTTGTTTCAAACAAATGTGCTTTTGGAGGATATGTATATTTGAAGGCTCATTTATTTAATTAAAGACTAATGTCTTCAGTTTCTTTATCTTTTTCCTTAAAGCTTTACAGGAGAAGCAAGGAGATAGGAAGTGATGAAGGAAGAAGTTTAGGGAGAAGATAAAGGAATTATCAAGCAACATCCATAGGAATCCTATCTATAATGGTTACTTCATGGTGACCATTTAAAATGATAACAGTTATATACTGTCTGATTTTTATCAATTGGGAACTTATATGCTGTCTTGTATCCTTAAATCCTAGCAAATCTCCTGTTCCTGTTAACACTGATGATAGTCCTCAAGAAATTCCAAAGACAAAGTATGCTAATGAATTCCTTGAAGATTTTTTAAATGATGATAATCAGGTGGGTAACATTAAATCTTTTTATCTTATTAAAGGAATATTTATGACTATTAATTTCTTTAAGTTATTTGGATATTATAAAACAAAAAATGGCTCAGATCCTCTTTTCTCCAGCACATATCCATGAGACCATCACTCCTAGAATTACTGATAATTTTAGTATTCTGAAGTAGAGGGACCTGGGATTGAACTCTCTGGGCAGCCTAAATTGTCATTACAGTGATTTCTTTTTTTTTTCCTGGAATACATGTAAAACAGCACCTTACAGAGTAAATTATATTTTCCCATAGGGCATTTGCTTATTGAGAGTTGTGTTTCTGAGATACAATTATACATCTGTTTAATTTAAAATGAGAAATTTATCACTCAGCTTTAAAGAATCAGCACATGTACATCTTGCAAGTAATCCTGAAATGTTTATATATTACATAAGGAATGATTATAATATTTATAATTTTAATTCATGGCTGTTAAATATTGAATACACTTATACTGACATCTGGAAGATTTGAGAGATTGAACATTCCAGACAAAAATTAGCTAAAAATTTTAATATGTATCTTTTCCTTCAGTGAAATTTACTAGAGAAAGTAGAGGTTGTCAGAACATGTCTGACCTCAGTGCTCTAATAAGATAGTATAGCAAATGCTGGGTAAGTGAAACTTAATTATCAAATATTTATTTGCCATAAATTTGAGTACCAAACACTTTTCTAGGAATTATATTCCTAATAGTGAATAAGAGAAGAATCCTTGCCACTTGGATTTTTTATTCCCAGTTGGACAGAGGAGCTATATCGAAATGAAATAGGTAATGGTGACTGAATAACAACAGCAGACAGTAACATATAAGTGCTGTGCTCGGACATGTCTGACTCTTTGCAGCCCCATGAACTACAGCCCACCCGTCTCCTCTGTTCATGGGATTTCTCAGGCAAGAATACTGGAGTGGGTTGCCGTTTCCTACTCCAGGGGATCTTCCCAACCCAGGGATTGAACCTGTGTCTCCTGCATTGGCAGATGGATTCTTTACACCATTGTGCTACCTGGGAAGCCCATGTATAAAGGAGAGTCTTACAGATGTTGTGAATAAAAACTGATTGAGATAGAGAAACGAGGGCAGAGAAATTTTAGCTGGAGTGGGCAGGAACGGCCTCTCTTGTGAGGTGATGTTTGCACCCAAACCTAAAATGAGTAAGTCATACATGTACTCATAGGGAAATAACTTTTCGTTTAGAGGGAATCGTAAGTGTAGAAACCCCAAGGCAGAAAAATGTTCAAGGAAAATCAGAGTCCAATCAGTGTAGCTCAGTCAGAATGAGCAAGGAAGAATGGTTAAGAGATAAGATGGTAACCAGGAGTCAGATCATGTAGGTATGTAAGCAGTGGAATGAAGATTCTACATTTTAAGTGAGATGAAAAGTGCCTGGAGTACTTTGGAGGAATGAAATGATCAGATCTACATTTTAAGATATAAAGTGGCAGTGGTATGGAACATAGACTTGAGAGGAGCTGGGGAAGGACAAGGAACCCAGTTAGGAGGCTTTAGCCATCTTCCAGAATAGGGATTGTAAAGGCTTGGGTTAGGTGGGAATGTTAGAAGTAGTCAGAAATAGTTGGACTTGTGATGTGTTCTTAAGGTGACTGGGTAGGATGGAGACAGAAGATTCAAAGAGTGAGTCCAAGATGTTTGAGCCAAACAACTAAAGCAGTGGGTGGTGCAGTTTACTTAGTTAAAGTGAACCCTGGTAAAGGAACAGATCTGCGTAGATTTTGTAAAGTTTGAGATGGGTGACCATTAAATACTAACCAGCCAATTCCTTTTCTTCTGCCTTTACACACACACCACCTCACTACCACTGTGTTTTTACATTTTTAAATAGTTTTAAATTTATAGAAGGTTGCAAAAATAATACAGATAGTTCCTGCCACCCTTCTCTCAGCTTCCCTAATGTTAACATCTCACTGACCATAGTGTAATTTTCACATTGGCATAATACTGTTACTGAAACCACAGACCTTATTCTGATTTCACCAGTTTTGCTGCCAATGTCCTGTTGCAAGATGTAGCATTGCATTTAGTTGTCATATCTCCTCAGTCTGCTTCAGTCTTCACAATTCCTCAGTCTTGTCTGTCATGATCTTGACACTTTCAAAGACTTAATAGTCAGTTGGTTTTTTTCTGTAGATTGTTCCTCAGTGGGGTTTATCTGAAGTTTTCTCATGATTAGAATGGGGTTATGAATTTTTGGCAAGAAAGCAATAGAAATCATGCTGTGCCCTTCTCAGTGCATCATATCAGAGGGGTCATGATGTCATTGATAATACTGATGATGTGTCTTAGTTCAGGCTGCTGTAGTAAATATGCCGTAGACCAGGTGGCTTAATAGCAGACATTTGTTTCTCCACGTTTCTGGAGGCTAAGAAGTGCAGAAGGCAATGGCACCCCACTCCAGTACTCTTGCCTGAAAAATCCTATGGACGGAGGAGCCTGGTAGGCTGCAGTCCATGGGGTCACTAAGAGTCGGACACGACTGAGCGGCTTCACTTTCACTTTTCACTTTCATACATTGGAGAAGGAAATGGCAACCCACTCCAGTGTTCTTGCCTGGAGAATCCCAGGGACGGGGGAGCCTGGTGAGCTGCCGTCTATGGGGTCACATAGAGTCAGACACGACTGAAGTGACTTAGCAGCAGCAGCAGCAAGAAGTGCAGATGAAGGTGTCTGTGATGAGATCCTGCTTCCTCGTTTTCAGGTGGCCATCTTCTGCTATCCTCATGTGGCATAGAGCAGAGAGGGAGCAAGCTTTCTGTGTCTTTTCCTGTAAGAGCACCAATCGCGCTCTTGAGAATTCCACCTTCATGACCTAGTTCCTTCACAGAAGCCCCTCCTCCAAGTGCCGTCACGTTGGGATTAATTCAAATTGCACATTTGAATTGTAGGGGGCACACACATTCAGTCCAGAGCAGTATACTGATATGATAATATGTAATTATCATAGAAATTTATTTTTATATTTATAGATAATTATTTATTATAGATAAAACTATAATAATATGTTAGTACTGGTGATATTAGTCTTGAACATATGGTGCCTACTGGCTTTCTTTTTAGTAAAATTACAGTTTCCCCTTGTAATTAATAAATAGAGGAGATGCTGTGAGACTGTGCAAGTATTAATAGTCTCAAACTTCCATCCACTGTTTTTAGCATCATTGGTGGATCTCGTTTTTTCGTCTGAATTATTAGTTGACATTCTTGTGTAATGAGCTCTTCCTCCCCTCCCCGTTTATTAAACTGTTTTTATTGGGACTCAGATTTTTTTAAAACTTTTTATTTTGCATTGGGGTATAGCTGATTAACAATTTAGTGAAAGTTTGAGGTGAACGGCAAAGGGACTCAGCCATAAATATACACGTATCCATTCTCCCCCAAATTCCCCTCCCATCCAGGCTGTTACATAACATTGAGCAGAGTTCCATGTGCTGTACAGTAGGTCCTTGTTGGTTATCTGTTTTAAATAGATAGTGTGTACATGTCTATCCAAACTCCCTAACTATCCCTTTCCCCCAACATCCCCCCCCAACCCCCCAAGCAACCATAAGTTCGTTCTCTAAATCTGGGGACTTATTTAATTCTAGGTTTGAAAGAAAGAAAAGTGAAGGTGAAGTTGCTCAGTCGTGTCCGACTCTTTGTTACCCCATGGACTGTAACTTGCCAGGCTCCTTTGTCCATGGGATTTTCCAAGCAAGAATACTGCAGTGAGTTGCCATTTCAGGGGATCTTCCCTACCCAGGGGTCGAACCTGGATCTCCCACACNACTCCCTAACTATCCCTTTCCCCCAACATCCCCCCCCCAACCCCCCAAGCAACCATAAGTTCGTTCTCTAAATCTGGGGACTTATGTAATTCTAGGTTTGAAAGAAAGAAAAGTGAAAGTGAAGTTGCTCAGTCGTGTCCGACTCTTTGTTACCCCATGGACTGTAACTTGCCAGGCTCCTTTGTCCATGGGATTTTCCAAGCAAGAATACTGCAGTGAGTTGCCATTTCAGGGGATCTTCCCTACCCAGGGGTCGAACCTGGATCTCCCACACGGCAGGCAGATGCTTTACCGTCTGAGCTACCAGGGAAGCGTGGTATTATTTTCTAGGTTTACAATATGATAATATTATTTTGCTGTTTAAATTGTTCCAGTTTAGGCCATAAGAGTTGCCTCAGGTTGGCTCTCTGTCCTTTCGACATGTCCCTGTCATTTTTTGAGGACTTCTTTGAGGAACTGTGGTTTCTTTTTATTTGGAAACTGTGTTTAGAAACTAAGATCTAGGCGCGAGTTGTGCTTATTGCTCCTGGGTTGTTCTTTATGCTAGACTTTCTCAGCAAGCAGACTTAGAAAACATGTTTACTAACCCACATATACATGTATACATGTTTCTATATTTATATATGTATTAATATGTTTTATGTGTAGGTATAAAATCATGAGTGCATACTAATACTAATTCCAGTTCAATACCACGGTATTAGTTTTAGCCCTTTCTGTTCTTTATTTGTAACTTCTTTCTCTTCTGGTAAGAATCTCTGCCCTTATTATCTATAATAGATTTACTTGTTTTTTCAGGCTTAGCATATGCATAGTTTCAGAATTGCTATAAGAAATAGATTTACTAGCTACGTTATATTGTTTATGTGTGATTCTTTTTGTCTTTGAGGCTTCCCTAGTAGCTCAGACAGTAAAGCATCTGCCTGCAATGGAGGAGACCTAGGTTTGATTCCTGGGTTGGGAAAATCCCCTGGAGAAAGAAATGGCAACCCACTCCAGTATTCTTGCCTGGAGAATTCCATGGACAGAGGAGCCTGGTGGGCTGTAGTCTATGGGGTCTCAAAGAGTCGGACACGACTGAGCGACTAACACACACACATACTTTTTGTCTTTAGCCGTATGATATCCAGTCAAAGTATTCTTTTCCAAAGTTAGCTTGGTTAATTATTTTCTGCTCACCTCCTTTCAGTGTGGTCATGTTCATTTGTAATATTGTTAGGTCATTTTCTTATTGTGTAAATTGTGTTATTCCCACATTTTGTGTGGTTCAAATGATTGTTTTTTGAATATGTGAAACAGTACTATAGTTCTAAGAGTCAAAGCTGTACCAAAAGATGTACTCAGAGGCATACACTCCCAGGATTTAATGCGAAGTCTCAGAACAAATTCTATCAAATGTACTGAAAAGCATTTATTAAACATTCATTCATGAATGACACATAACAGTTCATATAATCTGTTTTTTTAGTTTTCTTGTTTTTGGTACTCTGACCACAATTTTGCCTGAAAGGTTCACTCAAGGCAGACACCAGATTTCAGAGGCAAGCTTTTGTTAACTTTTATGGTTAGCATTAGGCAACTAGAATTTCTTTTAAACCAGTGACTGGATGCATATCATTTAGCGATAACGCCTCAAATGCTGTCTCCAAGGTTGTAGGAGTATAAACCAAACTGAATCCTTATGCTGTTTCTTTTTCTTCTTCTTTTTTAAAATTTTGGTAAAGTATTCATAATATTTTGACCATTTTTAAGGGTATAGTATATAGTTCCGTGCGGTAAGTATCTTTACATTGTTGTGTACCCATCACCTCTATCTATTGCTAGGATTTTTCATCTTTACCCACTGAAACTCTGTACACATTAAACACTTAACTACCCATACCTGTTTACCTCCATGCCTATTTACTACCCTCTGCTGGCACCGTTCTACTTTCTCTTGATAAAGTTGATTATTCTGGAAACCATGTATGTTTTAGTCTGCTGAGGCTTCCATAACAAAATGCCATAGGCTAGGTGGCTTAAACAACAGATATTCAGTTCTCACAGTTTTGGAGGTGGGATTATCTTAGATCAAGATGCTAACTTCTTATTTTACTGGTGAAAGCCGTTTCCCTAACTTGGAGACAAACCACCTTCCCACTGTGTCCTCACATGGCCTTTCCTTGGTCTCTTAATCCTATAGTTATCAGAGTCCCACCTTTATGACCTCACTAAACTTAATTACCTCCTTATAGCTCTATCTCAATACAGCCACATTCAGAGTTAGGTTTCGTCATGAATTTTGGGGGTGGGGTGGGGTGGGGGTGGAGAGGAGGACACAGATTCAATCCATAGCATAGTATAAGATGAATCATATTATATTTTTCTTTTTGTTATCGACTTATTTCATTTAGTGTAATGTCAAGGTTCATCCACGTGTGGAATTTCCTTCCTTTCTTAGAATGAAGAGTGCACCGTTGTGTATTTGAAATGCTAGTTCTTGTTCAGTTGATACCAGCTTCGTTTACACACTTGAAAGGAGCATGTTGGCTTACCTGCTTCTAAGGACCTTTCACTTGTAAAAATCTATGATTTTAAATGTGGTGCAGATGTAAACATGCACCATTCATTGTAAAAGAACAAGGGCTAGAAAGGATATGCCAACATTTTAATAATGATTGTCTTTAAGTGACTCCATCTGGGGACTGGGAAAGAGGAAGTTGAGTTACAGTTTTGATTTGGTAAAACACTTTATTGACATGTATTATTTGGATTTTGCATTAATTTTATATTGTGGGGAAATAGTGCAGAATTTAACTTTTCCCCTTCTGAATTTGAGTGGTTTATTATTCATGTGTTTTAACTTTAGAGCTGTACCCTTTCTGGAGGGAAACATCATGGACCTGTTGAAGCCCTGAAGCAAATGTTATTTAATCTTCAGGCAGTGCAAGAAAGTTTCAATCAGAATAAAACTGCAGAGCCAAAAGGAGAAATTAAACAAGTAAGCATAAACTTAATTTATGAATTGAAATCTATGAATGCAAATTGAGATCTGTGAAGGATACGATTTCCTCCTAGATCTTTTTATAGTTTTTCCCTCTAGTTTTATGTTAATAAGCATGGTATATAGTGAACAAACATTTAGAGGCATACTTTAGGACTGTTGCAAAATAAAGTTATATTTTTAGAATTAAAAGTATATATATTTAAGCTTTACTGAAAATTATTTACTAGATTTGCTTGAGAATACAGATGATATTTTTCATGTGTTCTTATTAATCACAAATAGCATTAAAGTTTGTAATTATATAATATTTTCACTATTTCATTATATTTGGTGTTTTCAATAATAGATCTCAGAAGATGATCTCTCTAAATTACAGTTGAAGGAAAGTATGGCTCCTATTACTAGGTCACTTCAAAAGTAAGTGTTCTCTGTTAATTTCTGAGTATGCTGTGAATACAAATCTGTTTTAGTCATTGCTTTGATTGAAATCAGAAGGTTACAGGATGGAATTAAGTAGCTCTAAGAAGGAAGACATGGACTAGGTATATTTAAGCTTCCTGGAGCATGTTGTTTAACCCTGTGACTTTTCTCTTAAACGTGTGCTATTTTCTATTTAAAATATTCTTAGGGCTTAATGAGGTAACTGTGGACACTTAAAATATAATAGATGTGAATGGCCTGGAGAAATTTTCTTTTTCCCTTCTGAGTAACATCAACAGTTTGAGAGAGCATTGCTGTGGGTATTCTGGACGAACAGCTTGTGCTTGAAACGGGTTGTCCTGTGTTCTCTCTAGAAGAGATAAGTAATCATGTCGTTGTTTGAAAATGTCTTCGCAGAAATCTAAAGGGAATATAATGGCCTGGATGTAAAGATAGGTCCAGATGCCCTAGGGTGTTAATCTACTTATTTTCTTAGTTACATTATCTTAAAAGTTGGACAGAATGCAGTCTTTCCTATAGTCATGATGTTGATAGACAAGAAGGTTATATTTTATGGATTTGGTTATGTGAATATGAAGTGCCCTCAAAAGATGGAATATGCAGCTTGGTAAACACTAAAATTAAAATTTTTTACTTTGTAACATTATTTTGCTTGGCTGTAAGTGGGCTAATCAAATACTGACTACCTTTTGTCCTTTCAGAATTGCTTAGGATTCTCTTATGTAAGGAAGCAGTGAAAAAGTGAAACCCTAGACATGTAAATTTATAATTGTCATGATGTGTATCGTTTTTGTTTTCATACTTTTAAAAATATGTATGAATTTCTGCCTCTATTCTGGGTAGAAATAATCCCTCTTTGTTGCTTGCCATAGTCTTTGCTATAATGTTTCATATCTAATAAGATTCAGTGAGTAATGATACTGATAACTAACCTTTATTGAACATTTACCAAGTATCAGTGTTCTTAGTGCTTTTGTATGTAATTCGTGTGATTTTTACAACCCTCTGAGGTAAGTACTATTATTTGTTTCATAACACAGATAAAGTAATAAAGTAACTTGCCCAAGGCTGCCTGGCTAGTAAAATAGCACTGGAATTCAAACCAGACAGATTCTAGTCTGTGTTCCTAATACTACTTTCACTAATGATAGTGGTGCATTATCCTTTTAGTCTCCTGCAGTGCCTCAGTTGATTATCTTGGATAAAGACCTCATTCTGCTTTAAAATTTAAAGTAGATTACCTCAATCAAGCTTTCCACAGTTCTTAAAAACATTGATATTGAGCTTTTGTATCGCGAGATTTAAGTGTATTTTCTGAGTTAAAGTACATAGCCCAGAAGATGTTTTTCTTGGTGGAAATGAACTCTTAACCATATGTAATTAACCACAGAAATTGATAATGATTGTACAGGACCATTTTCTATATTTTTTTTATAGTAATAACTTTTTTCTAGCTTAGATCATTAGTAATCTTGTCTACAGAAGGCCAATTTTAGAGAGTAAGAGTCCAGTTTTGTTAGATGGGTCTTAGCTGTTGATTCTTTTGGGTTAGCTGAAGCAACCTTAATTTTGCTTTTATTTTACATTTTGAAAGTATTTTAATCAGTAAAGCATTTGTTGTATTATGAAGTAAGTTTAGATTTATGAAGAAAGCATGTCATTTCCCCTCTCCCCCTTATTTTCAGTCTTTAGATAAGACTGATTTAAGGACAAGTTAAAATTAATTCAGTCTCAGAATTCCTCTTAAAGACTGCAAAATAGTCTGTTTTGGATTATGGTCATCTTTTCATACTTTAAAGGAACCCAACTTTTGTAGAAGTTATAGGTTGTATTTTAGGTGCTTTAATTACTTTTCTAGGGTGTTCCTCCCCAATCCTCAAATAAGTGGATTTTCTAACAGTTTGGATTGCTAACCAGTTCATTAAAATATCTTTTCTAGCTTTAGAAAACTCCAAGATCTTAGTATGGGTTCTGTTTACTCCCCTGGACACAGTTTTCTTAGGTTCTCCTATTAGAAATAACAGAGACAAGGATTCATTGAAGTATAAATGGCTGATAAAGCTTAAGATGTTATTTTTTCCAGAAAGAGTTTGCTTTTAGTAGGAATCAAAGTTTTATTTGTTTTGTATGCCTATAATACTTAGTTTTGTCTTACATATTTGCATATTAAAGTGATCATCTTTAAGCAAATGAAAGAATTGGGTTTTGAGCCAGTACCTTTTCTAAGATCTTTTATTATGTCATGTAAGCTTAGGCTGATTGTAAAAAATGAGCAGTTGCATATTGTTCACACGCTATAAAGGTGAGCAATGGTGGTTGATTACAGAATTATCAGTCCTCCAAAAATAATTTGGTTTTGGCCTCAGGACATGTAGTTTTATATATTAATTGGAGATGAATGTGTAAGAATTCTCAATAATAAAGGTCATGCTGTGAAGACCATGCTTAATGATAGCTGGAAAATTGTCTTGTTTCTCAGATCTCCTTTCCTGCTCAGGTTACTGGTGTTCGTTTTATACTAGGGATAGACAGAATTAGCTCTCAGACTTGCAAAAGATGACCCTAAAGCAAAGATTTTTCTTATTCTAACGTGCTCGTATGTTACTTAGATCTAGAAAATCGTAGGCAGTTTGTCCTGAAAAGCCTTTTGTTCAGTTCTTGCTGAATACTAGGCTTGAATAGTGGTCAGTAAACATAGTATTTAAGAGAACAACCAATGTAGTAGTACTAATAGAAAAGCAAATGCAAGATATCAATCAGTAAATTAAAATATAGCTGAATTGTCATCATATAATCAGTGTTGCTGAGTTTCTGGGGGTTGATTTGTATGTATTTGAATGGTCATTGGTAGATGCATTGTCACAATAAGAAATGAGTTTTTAAATTTCAGTTTTTAAGGTGAGTGATTCCTCAGTGTTGTAATATAATCCTTAAGTTGATTTTTTTCCCCATTAACCTTTTTTTCACTTTTTAACAGAAGAAAATCAAGAAAAATTTTCTTTTGTAATTTTATCCTTCCCTTCTCCCTTACTTACCTTTGAAATACCAATCACTTTTGATAGTCTCTTTTCTAAGTAAATGGCTTTATTCTTAAAAGAGTTAGATGAAAGGTACTGCCAACTGGTTGTATAACTGAGGTAGAGCGACTAAAGTTTTCGTATTTCTACTTAGCTTTTTTATTCCTTTCTATTATTACCCACCCTCCCTTTCTACCTGACATTGTGTTTTAAAGGCATAAAATATACTACATGGGATTAGAAAGAAAACCAGATAGAATGAATTAAGTATGAAAATATTTAAATACATTTCTGATTAGTAATAATATATGCTTCTCAATTGCATTTAAAATAAGACTACATTTAAAATACAGGTAAGTTAAAATTCATTTTGTAAAACCGTGTATTATTGTGAAGGTCTTTTGCATAATTTGAATAAAAGCATTAAACAATTGTGTGGTCTTTTACTTAACCTTTCACATGTTGATCAGCAAACAGTTAAAAGAGAATATTGGAAGACATTGATGTCTCGGTCACCACTGAGACTTCGCTGTTTGGTGGATGAACAAATAGACTTCAAATTTTCTAATAGTTACCTAGTTATGTCATATGAACTTTTGGACTGAGACAGAAAGAATGAGAGTACCTGTGTTATAGCAGTGGATTTAATAACTTGTAATTTTGTAACTATTATATGAATTGTAATTTTGAAATAGTCATGAGTATAGAACATACCTGCAATGACTATGTGATATGAAAATATCTCTGACTTCTGTAGCATATGAGATCACTTTGGTCTGTTGCTTACATTCATAATGGAAGGAAATGCTAATTTAGAGATAGCATTTAGTGAAAATAAAGATGATTTCCCCCCCCAATCCCTTTGTATAGATCCTTAAAATCTAAAGAATCTGTGGTCCTCCAATTTGTAAACAATAAGATCGATTCTAGCCACTTGTCTTTCTGTCTCTTGAATCATAGCCTGAAAAGAAAAAGGAAGATAAGCCCCAAGTATTATATTTACAGATTATATTCTTCCTCATAAATGTGTGTCTAGGAAGAAGAAAATTCTTTAAGTAGAGAGAGATTAGGATGTAGAAATAATAAAGTCTAGTTTTACCTGTAATTGCTTAGTAATAACCCTGGGTGAGTTATTGTCATTTAGTTAATGAAGATGACAATCTCAAAAATGAACAGAAGCTGTTGAATGGGTGCCAGAATTCAGATTCTTACTACATTGGAGTGTCTGAGAAGTAGAGTATGGGGAAATAGATGTGATGTAACATAGTAGTGAACACTACTAGTTTTCTCCATCTTACTCTTGGTGAAGTGGAGGATGTATTTTATTTAGTATACATCGTTGTAACTTTTCACTAATTTCTCACCTTAAAGATTACTGTACCTCATAATTGTTACATTGTTTCTGTTTTTCTTAGTCTCTTGTTTATCAGAGACATATTTTTGGATGGTTGATATTTTCTGAGTGATCCTCAAGGATCTGAAGGGTAGGGGAGAGGGAAAACTGGAAGAATACTTTCAGTGGAAGACTGGAAAGTTAAGGGTCCCTGTCTTGTTGGTTTGAGGAATGATTGGGAAGACCAGGTTGCTGGTATACTAACATTATTCAGTGTAATTATCATTTGTTTTCCCCATGCTCAATAAAAATGAGTTTTCCTCAATTGTAACTGATTCTTTAGTGCTATTTTTAAAATTTTAGCTGCCTTGAATGTATATGTTAAAAATGAATTATGTCCTTTATTCTTAAATGCTATACATAGTGTATCAGAAGGCATCCTCTCACTCTGAGAATCACATGGAAAAGATGTTTTGAGTGTGATACAAATGATACCTATTAATTGTTTTTTATTAGGCTACTTGGTACACTTAAAATCTTTAAATGCCATACATAAGTTTTTATGTGTTTATAGAATTTTAGGTGAGTTATTTTAGCCCTGAGTAACTCAGATTGCAAGGTCTTGTAAAGAAAAGTTTTCAGTTTTGATGCTAAACATTTTCCGTAAGTTTATCTCTCATAGTGATTTTGAAGTTAATAATGTAATGACCCTTTCTTACTGTCTGCATTACCTATTCAGTCCTTGATGTTGGTTGATAATGTGTTTTATACTTTTTAATGAAGGGCTTTGCACCATTTATCTCGCCTGAGAGACCTGGTTGATGATACCAGTGGGAAACAGTCACCGAAAATATGAAGAGGAAAGTAAAAGTTTAACCAATAAATAGTCACCACAGAACAAAATGTATTTTTTTCATATCGCTTAACCTGACAGTTAACTATAAGCCATATGTTATTCTGTGATTGGTTCAAGTATTACATATTTTTTAAAAACCAGACTTGAAAATGTCCATATATTTTTTTGTGGCCTCTCCTCATTTTGTGCCAAAATACCAGAGGTGAATTGGGAGGACCCATAGCCCTAGTCTGACTTTGGTCTTCAGGCTATCATATGTCGAATAGTCAAAGATGGATGATTTCTGTTCTTGAAGCTTACATGGACTTATACCTTCTTCAGCATCCTCATGATTTTATTATTTGATTCTGGATCATTTAGAAGCTTTTCTTGGTTTCCATCCAACATCTTTTAAGTTAAATAGACTCATAAAGGTAGCATCCAATGTAAGGAACTTAAGGAATAGCAAAATTGTTGATGTATCTTATCCATATGGAAATATGTTACTTTCAAGTTTCATAAAGCAGTGCTAAAAGGAATGTTGTTTTATATTGTGAATTCCAGGAAAACCTCATTTAATTAATGCTTTGATTTTATGTGAGAATATTTGACAGTACTTGACAGTTTTTAAAACATTTTGTGGGGGATATTTAAGAATTTAACATTTTGATATTTCTTAGATTTAAATTTTAAGGTTAGCCCAAACTACTAAAAACTATATTTGACCAATTGCTTTATGAAATTTGGTAACTGAAATGACTATGGAAAATCAGTAACTATATTAAAGCTATTTTGTAAATGCTGAACTTTATTTAAAGCAATCTGTAGTCTTGAAGATTTGTCACTAGCTAGAACTAAACAGAGCTCTCTAATTTTGCAGCTTCTATCAAGTGGACTTCTGATAAGCAGGAGGCATGTTTACTAACAAAATGAAGAAATAAGTCATAATATGTGGCAAAGTATATTTAAAAAGCCTGATGAAATTAAATAGTATGTTTGTATGTATACAGATTAACACTACTCAGATTTTGGAGCATTTTTTGCTAGTACCTTTACTGTCAAATAAGAATTTCGAAGCATATTGGGTGAAAGAATTCTTGGCCCCCGCCCCACCACCTCAATTTAAAATACCACATAAGACCTTTGTTGCAGAAATTACATGTCAAAGATGGTAGAGTGAATCCTGTCTTTTTTCCCTTGCCTAGTGAATCAGAGTCACTACTGTTCTTTTTGCCCAGTTTGAGAGTCACTTGCTAGTAAGTTTGTTTTGTTTACTCTGGATGTGTTTTTGCCACCCACATTCAATTTTCTGATTATGGTCTTTTGCTTCACAGCAAATAGTTTGCATACAATGAAACAAGACATTACTTTGATGATTTAAGTGTGGATGGGTTGATTTTAAGTTGGATGAGCTGAGCTTTTTAAGTGGATGAATGAATGGATCTGAGTTGAGCATGTTTCAAGGAAATCCAGGACTTGACAAATTCTAAAGGCACAGCAGATAACCAGATAATTATGTATTACATGTTGATCAGACATGATATATTTAGTGTACATAGAAGGAATCTGCAAAGGGACTGTGCTTAATGACTCTGTAACACTGATTTGGTTAGTGCTTCATTTGCAAAAACACATTTCCAATACTAAATAAGATAAACTTGTTTCTAGAATTTTAACTAATATTTTAAGAAACTTGATACTTATACCAAAGTGTTTTTTGTATTAAATATGGAAGTTTTAAGTTTTTAGCGAAAAAGAGAAAACTTTAAATGATTAATTGTAATCTTTTAAAAATATATCAGTGATTCAATAAGAAAAATGTAAATGATAAATGTCCAATAAATTATTTAAGGAATTTAAATATTTTAGCATTTATTATTTTGAGATTTCCAAAGGAAAAAAGACAACAGTATTGAGACAACTGAGTTGGGAATTTAAGGCAATTAGATAGCATTGTGAATATAAGGCTTTATCAGCCTTTTTCTCTTTTAGGTGTATTGGAAAATATTGAATAGAAAAAGTGATAAAACTTTAATGACATTTCAAGTTTTTAATTGAGTATGAAAAAATTGAACAAACCTCATTACAAAAATTAAGATCCAGGGATAAAACTGTGATGAATATGTGAAGACTTGAACTTAACTACATTTTCTTTATTATCAGTAGGAACTCTTCAGTTTTTTCTGGGATAATTTATTTCAGATTTGTAGAGATTTCTGACCACATTGGGGAACTCTGTGTTGGGTTAATTTGGGTTATGTGTTTCTCTCTAGTTTTGTTATTTCTTGTTGAAGTTTATAAATGTGGGTTTTGGGGGGTATTTTGTATATTTAATGTTTGGGATAATGTTAAATCATACGTAGTTATACCAGAATATCGCCTGAAGTTAAGTCATGGCAAGATTTTATTCCCCCAATGTTTTGAATATGTGGAATCATTCATAGTTTTGATTTTATGTTTCCTCTGTTTCTGTCCTGCTTTTCACAGTGTCTCAAAATCTTTTTGGTAGAAGTGCTCTCAGAAGTAAACTTGCCAAGGGGGTGGGCTGAATTGGGGGATTGGGATTGACCTGTGCAATACATTGTGCTGTGCTTAGTTGCTCAGTCATGTCTGACTCTTTGCGGCTCCATGGACTGTAGCCTGCCAGGCTTCTCTGTCCATGGGGATTCTCCAGACAAGAATATTGGATGGGTTGTCATGCCCTCCTCCAGGGGATCTTCCCAACCCAGGGATCAAACTCAGGTCTCTCACACTGCAGGTGGATTCAGTACCTTCGGAGCTACCAGGGAAGCCCAGGAATAACGGAGTGGGTAGTCTATCTCGTCTTCAAGGGATCTTCTGACCCAGGAATGGAATGAGAGTCTCCTGCATTGCAGGCAGATTCTTGACCAGCTGAGCTACCTGGGAAGCCCATATAATTACAATGTATAAAGTAGGTAACTAATGAAAACCTACTATATAGCACAGGGAAACTACTCAGTGCTCTGTGGTGACGGAAAGGGGAAGGAAATCCAAAAAAGGGGATATGTGCAGCTGATTGACTTTGCTGTTCAGCAGAATATTATACAACATTGTAAAGCAACTTTTCCAATAAAACTAATTAAATGGCTAAAAGGCAAGTAGCATGGAAGGGAACAAAACTGATCTATGGCTAAGATCTTTTTTGAACAAAAACTAGTTTTTTTATCTTCCCAGTTTATTCTACATTGTCCTTACTGTAGACCAGACCTGACCAGTTCACAGTGTAGCAGCCTCTTTACTGAGACTAGTCCATTTGCCTCCTAATAGCTGTTTCAGCCTTAAGCATTCTTCCCCTCATTTTTGGTTCAAAGATATCCTGACTAGTCTTTGCAAGACACTGTTATACATACCACTACTATAATCTTACTGATTTATTTCAGCAAGTTTGCTGTAGCTAAATTGCTTTACTCAGATCTCCCAAACTTCGTATGTGTGTTTTCATTTTCACCTTTGTACGTATTGTTTCCCATACTTGAAATACTGTGCCATTTCTTTAAAGCTCTGACAGAGCTTATCCTTTATTCCCCAGACACTTTAACCTTCCAAACTGGTAGACTGGTTTTCCTTTTTCTTTCCCCATCACGTGTTTAACTGTTAGAGTTCTTATTTTAAGTATTGGATGTACCTCTTGTAGTAGGATTTATATCCCTAGGGGAGAAAATGTCTTAAAAAATATTAGAAGATTGATTTTGTTTTGTCTCCTTGACAGTGTGTCTTACATGTGATGTAATAACCAGGGACATGTTAATCGATTATTTTAAACCAGGTTTCCTGTATAAGATTGTAAGTTCATGGTAGAAACCACATCCTTTATGTGATGTCCTACAAATCTTTTTTAAAATGAGGTAAATCTCTTTTGGAAGAGGTTTCTTTTTTGATACTACAGTTTATCAAACAAGATTAACATTTATTTATTTTGGATGACTTGGCTGTAAGCTTTCTAACGTCTTGAGCCTTCAAGACTTTTATGGTTTTGGGGTTTTTCTATATTCTGCATTTCATCAGGTACATGACCTATGTTACAAATCTGTTACCCAGACT
>SJYX01008791.1:72417-87290 GCA_006410675.1 Oreotragus oreotragus | reverse complement strand
GACTATATAGAGCTTCTCCACCTTTGGCTGCAAAGAATATAATCAATCTGATTTCAGTGTTGACCATCTTTAATTCTGCTCATTGTTAACATATACCACCAGGTCAAGGAAACACGTCTGTGCTTTAACTTCTCCTTTCTGAGATTAAAGTGTGAAGAAACAGAATCCTAGTTTCTCTACACGTACTGAGCAATGCTTTGGTTCCAAGCCCAGAATCTGTCACCAAACACTCAAACAACATCAATCCTAGAACTCGTCTTTAAAAAATTATTTGATAATGGGAAATATGAGACATCTTTTTTCAAAATCAAAATTTATCCTATGTATATAAATTCTTTCTTTGATTTATAAAATAAATTTAATCTGTGTATTTTACTATTTATTTCCTAGGAGCACATTAGATTTTAAAGTAATATGAGGCTTTGATTAGGAGGGAAATTTTCAGAAGGAATTTGCATTTAACTTAATTTTTAAAAATTTGAAAGCAAATACAAATTTTCATCATACTGAAACATTTAGAATAAAGCCAATAATAAATTATCATTGTTTTCTCTTAATTCCTTCATGGACAAATGTTAATTTTTATTTCTTCTGTTGTTCAAGATGTGATGTGGGTTATTAATAAACATTAAGAAATGCAAAGATGTGTCTTGCTCCCCAGAGGCTTACAATTTTGAAAGGTGAATGAGACAAATTTACCCATAGTTACAAAGTAGAGCATTAATGGGTGTGATATACAGTATAGACAACAGATATGAGAGTTCACTGAAAGAGAACTATCTTTGTGTTAGAAGGTATTCATGGAATATCCCACTGAAAGAGAAAGAGGATTGTTACTTAATTGTAACCATAATGCTCACTGGGCAATTTTATTATTCATTGTTGATCAGAATAATTTATAAATTTTGGATAAATTTGATAATATGCTTTTATAAGACATGAATAGCATGGAAATTAGATGCTTAAAGTTTTAGGTAAAGATTTAGTTAATTAATCAACTAGTGCTGAAACATTCACCAGCCCTCTGCTGATCTGGAAAATGAACATGGGAAGAAAGCCAAGTATTTGATGTAGAACAGGTTCTAATGGTTCAGTGTCCACCCAGAAAAAGAAGCGGTTTCAGGCACACACACAAAAATGTTTCAAAATGAGCTTCAAACTTAACACAAAGGCAAATAATTATAGCTTACAGTTTGTAATCAACACCTGCTGTGATACAGGAATTGCAAAATCCTTTGAGTCTCCTTCAAAACACCATTTGTGAACTTTGAGCTCCAGAAAACTGAGTAAAGAGCTTTTTCATTTACAAGTCTCTTGAATCTTGAACATTAGAAATTCATATATACGTAGCATGTGTAAAATATGTATAGCTGTTGGGGGGAATGTATGTTAGGGCAGCCACTATGGAAAACAACATTTGAGTGAGGGCTTCCTTGGTGGCTCAGATAGTAAAGAATCCACTTGCAACATGGGAGACCTGGGTTCAATCCCTGAATTGGGAAGATCCCCTGGAGGAGGGCATGGCAATCCACCCCAGTATTCTTGCCTGGAGAATCCCCATAGACAGAGGAGCCTGGCAGGCTGCAGTTCGTGGGGTTATGAAGAGTTGGGCATGAGTAAGGGAAGATACATGACTGCAGCCACTATGGAAAACAGCATGGAGGTTCCTTAAAAAACTAAAAATAGAACTACCATATGATCCAGCAATCCTACTCCTGCACATATATCCAGAAAAGATGAAAACTCTAATTCAAAATGCTGCATGTACCCCAATGTTCATAACAGTACTACTTACAATAACCAAAACACGGAAGCAACCCAAGTGCCCATCAACACACGACTGATGTAAGATGAGGAGTATTGCTCAGCCATGAAAAAGAATAAAATATTGCCATTTTCAGCAGATGGCATTGAACATAGAGAATATTATGCTTAGTGAAATCACTCAGCCATAGAAAGAGAAACATTATGTAATAGCACTTATATGTGGAAAACAAAAAGTAATCCAAATGAATCTATATACAAAACAAAAACAAACTCACTTCCCTTTATGGTTACCAAAGGGGAAAGGGAGGTGGGCTGGCAAGATAAACTTGGACTGTAGGATTTACTGATAGAAACTACTATACATAAAATAAGTAAACAACAAGAATTTATTATATAGCACAGAGACCATAACCTAAATGAACCTCAGATATACAGATAATACCACTCTAATGGCAGAAAGTGAAGAGGAACTAAAGAACCTCTTTATGAAGGTGAAAGAGGAGAGAGTGAAAAAGTTGGCTTAAAACTCAACATTTGAAAACTAAGATCATGGCATCCAGTCCCATCACTTTATGACAAATAGATAGGGAAAAAGTGGAAACAGTGACAGATTTTATTTTTTTGGCTCCAAAATAACTGTGAATGGTGCCTGAAGCCATGAAATTAAAGGCCACTTGTTCCTTGGAAAAAGCCATGACAAATATAGAAAGTGTATTAAAAAGCAGAGACATCACTTTGCCAACAAAGGTCCATATAATCAAAGCAATGGTTTTTCTAGTAGTCACGTACCATCAAGAAGACTGAGTACCAAAGAACTGATGCTTTTGAATTGTGGTGCTAAAGAAGACTCTTGAGAGCCCCTCGGACTTCAAGGAGATCAAACCACTCAGTCCTAAAGGAAATCAGCCCTGAATATTCATTGGAAGAACTGAAGCGGAAACTCCAGTGCTTTGACCACCTGACGTGAAGAGGCAACTCACTGGAAAAGACCCTGATGCTGGGAAAGACTGAGGGCAAGAGGAGAAGGGAGTGGCAGAGGATGGTTAGATAACATCACTGACTCAATGGACATAAGGTTAAGCAAACTCTGGAAGATAGTAAAAGAAAAGCCTGGCATGCTGAGGTCCATGGGGTTGCAAAGATTTGGACATGACTTAGCGACTGAACAATAATTTGAAAAAAATAAATATATATATATGTACACACATATCTAACTAAATCACTTTGCCATATACTTGAAACTAGCACAATCTTGTCAGAGAAGGCAATGGCGCCCTACTCCAGTACTTTTGCCTGGAAAAATCCCATGGACAGAGGAGCCTGGTAGGCTGCAGTCCATGGGGTTGCTAGAGTCAGACACGACTGAGCGACTTCACTTTCAATTTTCACCTTCATGCATTGGAGAAGGAAATGGCAACCCACTCCAGTGTTCTTGCCTGGAGAATCCCAGGGATGGGGGAGCCTGGTGGGCTGCCATCTATGGGGTTGCACAGAGTTAGACATGACTGAAGCGACTTAGCAGCAGCAGCACAATCTTATAAATCAACTATACTTCAATAAAAAATTTTAAATTAAAATCATATAGTATGTGTATGTGTAAACATAAAACACAGTAACATGCTTTACTGGAAGCTGACCATTTAATAATCACAGTTTACCTTGAGGCTCCAAAAGTAAGCTTATAAACTTGTAAGCTTATTTTACCTGGGAGATGAGTGGTACTATTTTGTTTAATACATATTCAGGCATCTGAATTTCTTCCATGTTCTTATGTGACACAATATTATCTCCTAACTTTTTGAGGGTGGAAACCACAACAAATACTGCATATTTCTGTAAACATTAAGTAAGTATTTTGTTTTCAGTTGATGATGAAGACCATCAGAGAGCCGAATCACCTGAGTTATCCCTTCTTTTGCATGACTAAGTTACACACTGGTTTATGGATAAAGAGGACACTTGTTCCAGTTCTTTTTGCTGAGAATTTTTAAATCCCCAAATCTCAAAGAATTATCATAGTTTTGAGCTGAGAGTATAATAGATATGAATATTATCTTTCAGGAACACCAGGAAACATTATTATGCAAATTACTCAATTTTATTCAATTCCATAAAAGTTAGTCTTTTGGTTCAGAAATATAAATTCTATGAGATACCTACTGACTGACTTTTAATAAAACTGTATTTTTTTAAATAAGAAATCACTTTAGTTTTCTAAGCCTCCCATTTTGAGGAGATGGAAGAAACATGTTTTATTTAATTGGGAATTATGTAACAGCATTATGAAATTTTAATCAACCTTCACATAAAAATAAGCAAGTCTTATTCTTAAAGAATAAGAATAAGAAATTTTTCTTATTTTCTTAGAATAGAAAATTCTTAAACCCTAAATAAGTAGACATTATTTGCTTATTCCAGTAAAAAAAAAAAAAAATGGCTTCACCCAAAAATAATTCTAGGAATTAGTAATTTTCTATAGCAATATTCCTTAAGAAAACTCATAACCAATGTACATTTGAAACTTTGGAAATAATTACAAAATTTGAAACTATCAATTAAATAAGATAAATTAATAATACTTAGAAGGATATGTTAAAAAAAACTTTTAAAGTTTTGGGATCTATCTGCTCTATATCTAAACTCTTAGTCAGTATTTCATAAGAAAATATCATTAAAATCCAAAGTTTTTCATCATTTCTCAGAACCCCAATGAGTTATATTAAGAGCTTATAACTGATCAGAAAGTGAATCAGTGACTTATGTGCATTTAAACCTCACAAGAAACCCATCAGATAAGAGATATTATTGAGGCAACCGAAGATTAAGAAGGCTAAGAAATCTGCCCAAGGTTTTGGCTAATCAGGGGTGAAATTGGCTCTTAAGTAGCATGACATCAGAGTTCATGTATTTACCTACCTATACTAGATTGCCCTCTCTCATTAATAGAAGGAAAGATTCTATCTGATTCTAGTAAATTGGTTAATACTGTGTCAATAGCCCTGGTGGAAGATTAAAGGTGCTTATTGTGATTTATCACACATTTTAGCATTTCCTAGGTTCTGTGGTTAACTTTTCATGGTAGATAGTATAAAGTCTATGTCATTGTAGGAGCATTCATCTTTGCTACCCTCTTCAAGTCAGGCAGGGACATGGACTTCCTTGTCTGAGGCAATGTGAGCAGAAGTGATATGTGTCACTTCTAGACGGAGATGTTAAGAGCTGAGGGTGCTGGCCACATTCTTTTCTACTTCTGTCCTAGCAACACACACAATTCCACACAGTGGCTTCTCTGTACTATTGGTACTGAGTAAGTGAGTTAGTCATTCAGTAGTGTCCAACTCTTTGCAACCCCATGGACTGCAACTCTCCAGGCTCCTCTGTCCATGGAATTCTCCAGGCAAGAATACTGGAGTGGGTTCCCATTCCTTTTCCATGGGATCTTCCTGACCCAGGGATCGAATCCAGGTCTCCTGCATTGCAGGCAAACTCCTTACCATCTGAGCCACCAATAGTAAAGATAGTAGCAATGACAGAACAGAGGCTGCTGCTGACCCAAACAGACACTTGTGAGTGAGATATAAGCCATGGCTGTTTTAAACTACTAAGATTTATACTGGTTGTTGCCTGGCTTATCTTGGTTGCTTTTTTTCACCAAATTTGTTTCATCTTGGAACCTATTTTTCATATAATATCTATTAACATTTAATAAGATGCTTGTATGACACAGAAAATAGCTGGAATAACTCATCCCTCATGCATTATTTGTTGTGGCTGTTCACTTGCTAAGTCATGTCCAACTCTTTGCTACCTCATGGACGCCTCTGTCCATGAGATTTCCCAGGCAAGAATATTGGAACAGGATGCCATTTCCTTCTTCACGGGATCTTTTGGACCCAGAGACTGAACCTGCATCTCCAATGTCCCTGGGGCCCCCAAATGAACATACTCAAAGTATATAATTTATTCTGTTTATGGACATTTATGTTTTTCAATATTATTGCTTTTACATAAAAAGCTGCTGTAAGCATTATTATGCTATAAGCATATCTCTGTATAAATGTGTTTAAGAGCTGCTGTAAACTACACGTCCAGAGATGGACAGCTTCTTCAGCTGTACCAGATGTTGGCAAGTCACTCTATGAAATTGAACACATTTTTATTAATAATACTATCAGCAGTGTAAAAGTTGTACTACTCTATGCCCTCACCAGCACTAACTATTATCAACCTTTGTAATCTTTATCAGGTTGACGGATGTGAAGAAAATCTCATTTTAAATTTTATTTTCCTTTCTAGTGGGATTGAGCATGTTACTTTTATTAGATAT
Source organism: Oreotragus oreotragus (assembly GCA_006410675.1). Lineage (NCBI taxonomy): Eukaryota > Metazoa > Chordata > Mammalia > Artiodactyla > Bovidae > Oreotragus > Oreotragus oreotragus. The sequence goes on along the minus strand of SJYX01008791.1, from coordinate 81,196 downwards.
TTAAATTTCTTCTGTTCACTGCCTGCTCATTTCCTTTATATACTTTTGTACTAAGAATTTTTTGCTTTTCATACTGACTACTAAAATTCTTAATATAATTTAAATAATTTATTGCTGGTTATTACCATAGTATACATTTATCTCTGTCTCTAAGTTGTTTTATTCTACTCTATTAAAAGTAACATTTTATCAGAATTTTATCATTTTAATGTATTCAAAGTGATCACTGTTTTATTTCATAGTCTGCTTCTAGATGCATNTATAATTTAAATAATTTATTGCTGGTTATTACCATAGTATACATTTATCTCTGTCTCTAAGTTGTTTTATTCTACTCTATTAAAAGTAACATTTTATCAGAATTTTATCATTTTAATGTATTCAAAGTGATCACTGTTTTATTTCATAGTCTGCTTCTAGATGCATTTTCAGACTTGCTTTGTGGTCTCCTACCAATTCTGGGATGCCTGGGTATCCTTTTGAAAAATCTTCTTTGGTTAAAATTGATCAGAGACATTCTCTGTTGCTTTCTTTTTTTAATTTTTATTTTTACATTATTTTGCTTTACAATACTGTATTGGTTTTGCCATACATTGACATGAATCCACCACAGGTGTACATGAGTTCCCAATCCTGAACTCCCCTCCCACGTCCCACCCCATATCATCTCTCTGGATCATCCCCGTGCACCAACCCCAATCATCCTGTATCCTGCATCAAACCTAGACTGGCGATTCATTTCTTACCTGATACTATACATGTTTCAATGCCATTCTCCCAAATCATCACACCCTCTCCCTCTCCCACNCCCCTCCCACGTCCCACCCCATATCATCTCTCTGGATCATCCCCGTGCACCAACCCCAATCATCCTGTATCCTGCATCAAACCTAGACTGGCGATTCATTTCTTACCTGATACTATACATGTTTCAATGCCATTCTCCCAAATCATCACACCCTCTCCCTCTCCCACAGAGTCTAAAAGTTCATTCTATAAATCTGTGTCTCTTTTGCTGTCTTGCATAGAGAGTTATCATTACCATCTTTCTAAATTCCATAAATATGTGTTAGTACCGTGTTCTTGCCTGGAGAATCCCAGGGGCGGGGTAGCCTGGTGGGCTGCCGTCTATGGGGTCACACAGAGTTGGACATGACTGAAGTGACTCAGCAGCAGCAGATAGAATGAGTTTGGAAGTTTACCTTCCTCTGCAATTTTCTGGAAGAGTTTGAGTAGGATAGATGTTAGCGCTTCTCTAAATTTTTAGTAGAATTCAGCTGTGAAGCCATCTGGACCTGGAATTTTGTTTGCAGGAAGATTTCTGATTACAATTTCAATTTCTGTGTTTGTGATGGGTCTGTCAAGATTTTCTATTTCTTCCTGGTTCAGTTTTGGAAAGTTGTACTTCTCTAAGAATTTGTCCATTCCTTCCAAGTTGTCCATTTTATTGGCATATAATTGCTGATAGTAGTCTCTTATGATCCTTTGTATTTCTGTGTTGTCTGTTGTGATCTCTCTGTTTTCATTTATAATTTTGTTGATTTGATTTTTCTCCTGTTGTTTCTTTTTTTGTTGTTGTTCAAGTAAAAATCTATTTACTTTTTTATTTACTTTATTTTACTTTACAGTACTGTATTGGTTTTGGCATACACTGACATGAATCCGCCACAGGTGTACATGAACTCCCAAACATGAACCCCCCCTCCCACATCCCACCCCACATCATCCCTCCGGATCATCCCCATACACCAGCCCCAAGCATCCTGCATCCTGCATCGAACATAGACTGGCAATTCATTTCTTACATGATAGTATACATATTTCAATGCTATTCTCCCAAATCATCCCACCCTCTCCCTCTCCCTCTCCTTCTCCCTCAGAGTCCATAAGTCCGCTCTACACATCTGTATCTCTTTTGCTGTCTTGCATACAGGGTCCTCATTACCATCTTTCTAAATTCCATATATATGTGTTAGTATACTGTATTGGTGTTTTTCTTTCTGGCTTACTTCACTCTGTATAATTGGTTCCAGTTTCATCCATCTTATTAGAACTGATTCAAATGTATTCTTTTTAATGGCTGAGTAATACTCCATTGTGTATATATACCACAGCTTTCTTATCCATTCATCCGCTGATGGACATCTAGGTTGTTTCCATGTCCTGGCTATTATAAACAGTGCTGCAATGAACATTGGGGTACATGTGTCTCTTTCTATTCTGGTTTCCTCGGTGTGTATGCCCAGCAGTGGGATTGCTGGGTCATAAGGCAGTTCTATTTGCAATTTCTTAAGGAATCTCCACACTGTTCTCCATAGTGGCTGTACTAGTTTGCATTCCCACCAACAGTGTAAAAGGGTTCCCTTTTCTCCACACCCTCTCCAGCATTTATTGCTTGCAGACTTTTGGATCGCAGCCATTCTGACTGGTGTGAAGTGGTATCTCATTGTGGTCTTGATTTGCATTTCTCTGATAATGAGTGACGTTGAGCATCTTTTCATGTGTTTGTTAGCCATCCGTATGTCTTCTTTGGAGAAATGTCTATTTAGTTCTTTGGCCCATTTTTTGATTGGGTCGTTTATTTTTCTGGAATTGAGCTGTATAAGTTGCTTGTATATTTTTGAGATTAGTTGTTTGTCAGTTGCTTCATTTGCTATTATTTTCTCCCATTCAGAGGGTTGTCTTTTCACCTTGCTTATAGTTTCCTTTGTTGTGCAGAAGCTTTTAATTTTAATTAGATCCCATTTGTTTATATTTGCTTTTATTTCCAGTATTCTGGGAGGCGGATCATTGAGGATCCTGCTGTGATTTATGTCGGAGAGTGTTTTGCCTATGTTCTCCTCTAGGAGTTTTATAGTTTCTGGTCTTACATTTAGATCTTTAATCCATTTTGAGTTTATTTTTGTGTGTGGTGTTAGAAAGTGATCTAGTTTCATTCTTTTACAAGTGGTTGACCAGTTTTCCCAGCACCACTTGTTAAAGAGATTGTCTTTACTCCATTGTATATTCTTGCCTCCTTTGTCAAAGATAAGGTGTCCATATGTGTGTGGATTTATCTCTGGGCTTTCTATTTTGTTCCATTGATCTATATTTCTGTCTTTGTGCCAGTACCACACTGTCTTGATGACTGTGGCTTTGTAGTAGAGCCTGAAGTCAGGTAAGTTGATTCCTCCAGTTCCATTCTTCTTTCTCAAAATTGCTTTGGCTATTCGAGGTTTTTTGTATTTCCATACAAATCTTGAAATTATTTGTTCTAGTTCTGTGAAAAATACCGCTGGTAGCTTGATAGGGATTGCATTGAATCTGTAGATTGCTTTGGGTAATATATTCATTTTCACTATATTGATTCTTCCAATCCATGAACATGGTATATTTCTCCATCTATTAGTGTCCTCTTTGATTTCTTTCATCAGTGTTTTATAGTTTTCTATATATAAGTCTTTAGTTTCTTTAGGTAGATATATTCCTAAGTATTTTATTCTTTTCGTTGCAATGGTGAATGGAATTGTTTCCTTAATTTCGTTTTCTACTTTCTCATTATTAGTGTATAGGAATGCAAGGGATTTCTGTGTGTTGATTTTATATCCTGCAACTTTACTATATTCATTGATTAGCTCTAGTAATTTTCTGGTGGAGTCTTTAGGGTTTTCTATGTAGAGGATCATGTCATCTGCAAACAGTGAGAGTTTTACTTCTTCTTTTCCAATTTGGATTCCTTTTATTTCTTTTTCTGCTCTGATTGCTGTGGCCAAAACTTCCAGAACTATGTTGAATAGTAGCGGTGAAAGTGGACATCCTTGTCTTGTTCCTGACTTTAGGGGAAATGCTTTCAATTTTTCACCATTGAGGATAATGTTTGCTGTGGGTTTGTCATATATAGCTTTTATTATGTTGAGGTATGTTCCTTCTATTCCTGCTTTCTGGAGAGTTTTTATCATAAATGGATGTTGAATTTTATCAAAGGCCTTCTCTGCATCTATTGAGATAATCATATGGCATTTATTTTTCAATTTGTTAATGTGGTGAATTACATTGATTGATTTGCGAATATTGAAGAATCCTTGCATTCCTGGGATAAAGCCTACTTGGTCATGGTGTATGATCTTTTTAATGTGTTGTTGGATTCTGATTGCTAGAATTTTGTTGAGGATTTTTGCATCTATGTTCATCAGTGATATTGGCCTGTAGTTTTCTTTTTTTGTGGCATCTTTGTCAGGTTTTGGTATTAGGGTGATGGTGGCCTCATAGAATGAGTTTGGAAGTTTACCTTCCTCTGCAATTTTCTGGAAGAGTTTGAGTAGGATAGGTGTTAGCTCTTCTCGAAATTTTTGGTAGAATTCAGCTGTGAAGCCGTCTGGACCTGGGCTTTTGTTTGCTGGAAGATTTCTGATTACAGTTTCAATTTCCGTGCTTGTGATGGGTCTGTTAAGATTTTCTATTTCTTCCTGGTTCAGTTTTGGAAAGTTGTATTTTTCTAAGAATTTGTCCATTTCTTCCACGTTGTCCAATTTATTGGCATATAATTGCTGATAGTAGTCTCTTATGATTCTTTGTATTTCTGTGTTGTCTGTTGTGATCTCTCCATTTTCATTTCTGATTTTATTGATTTGATTTTTCTCCCTTTGTTTCTTGATGAGTCTGGCTAATGGTTTGTCAATTTTATTTATCTTTTCAAAAAACCAGCTTTTGGCTTTGTTGATTTTTGCTATGGTCTCTTTTGTTTCTTTTGCATTTATTTCTGCCCTAATTTTTAAGATTTCTTTCCTTCTACTAACTCTGGGGTTCTCCATTTCTTCCTTTTCTAGTTGCTTTAGGTGTAGAGTTAGGTTATTTATTTGACTTTTTTCTTGTTTCCTGAGGTATGCCTGTATTGCTATGAACTTTCCTCTTAGCACTGCTTTTATAGTGTCCCACAGGTTTTGGGTTGTTGTGTTTTCATTTTCATTCATTTCTATGCACATTTTGATTTCTTTTTTGATTTCTTCTGTGATTTGTTGGTTATTCAGAAGCGTATTGTTCAGCCTCCAAATGTTGGAATTTTTAATAGTTTTTCTCCTGTAATTGAGATCTAATCTTAATGCATTATGGTCAGAAAAGATGCTTGGAATGATTTCGATTTTTTTGAATTTATCAAGGTTAGATTTATGTCCCAGGATGTGATCTATCCTGGAGAAGGTTCCGTGAGCACTTGAGAAAAAGGTGAAATTCATTGTTTTGGGGTGAAATGTCCTATAGATATCAATTAGGTCTAACTGGTCTATTGTATCATTTAAAGTTTGCGTTTCTTTGTTAATTTTCTGGTTAGTTGATCTGTCCATAGGTGTGAGTGGGGTATTAAAGTCTCCCACTATTATTGTGTTATTGTCAATTTCCCCTTTCATACTTGTTAGCATTTGTCTTACATATTGCGGTGCTCCTATGTTGGGTGCATATATATTTATAATTGTTATATCTTCTTCTTGGATTGATCCTTTGATCATTATGTAGTGGCCTTCTTTGTCTCTTTTCACAGCCTTTGCTTTAAAGTCTATTTTATCAGCTATGAGTATTGCCACTCCTGCTTTCTTTTGGTCTCTATTTGCATGATATATCTTTTTCCAGCCTTTCACTTTCAGTCTGTTTATGTCCCTTGTTTTGAGGTGGGTTTCTTGTAGACAGCATATACAAGGGTCTTGTTTTTGTATCCATTCAGCCAGTCTTTGTCTTTTGGTTGGGGCATTCAACCCATTTACGTTTAAGGTAATTATTGAGAAGTATGATCCCGTTGCCATTTACTTTATTGTTTTGGGTTCGGGTTTATACACCCTTTTTGTTTCCTGTCTAGAGAATATCCTTTAGCATTTGTTGGAGAGCTGGTTTGGTGGTGCTGAATTCTCTCAGCTTTTGCTTGTCTGTAAAGCTTCTGATTTCTCCTTCGTATTTGAAAGAGATCCTTGCTGGGTACAGTAATCTGGGCTGTAGGTTTTTTTCGTTCAACACTTTAAGTATGTCTTGCCATTCCCTCCTGGCCTGAAGAGTTTCTATTGAAAGATCAGCTGTTATCCTTATGGGAATCCCCTTGTATGTAATTTGTCGTTTTTCCCTTGCTGCTTTTAATATTTGTTCTTTGTGTTTGATCTTTGTTAATGTGATTAATGTGTGTCTTGGGGTGTTTTGCCTTGGGTTTATCCTGTTTGGGACTCTCTGGGTTTCTTGGACTTGGGTGATTATTTCCTTCCCCATTTTAGGGACGTTTTCAACTATTATCTCCTGAAGTATTTTCTCATGGTCTTCCTTTTTGTCTTCTTCTTCTGGGACTCCTATGTTTCGAATGTTGGGGCATTTAACATGGTCCTCGAGGTCTCTGAGATTTTCCTCATTTCTTTTAATTTGTTTATCTTTTTTCTTCTCTGATTCATTTATTTCTACTATTCTATCTTCTACTTCACTAATCCTATCGTCTGCCTATATTCTATATTCTACTATTTGTTCCCTCCAGAGTGTTTTCTATCTCATTTATTGCATTATTCATTATATACTGACTCTTTTATTTCTTCTAGCTCCTTGTTAAACCTTTCTTGCATCTTCTCAATCCTTGTCTCCAGGCTATTTATCTGTAATTCCATTTTGATTTCAAGATTTTGGATCATTTTCACTATCAATATTCGGAATTCTTTCTCAGGTAGATTCCCTATCTCTTCCTCTTTTGTTTGGTTTGGTGGGCATTTATCCTGTTCCTTTACCTGCTGAGTATTCCTCTGTCTCTTCATCTTGGTTATATTGCTGTGTTTGGGGTGGCCTTTCTATATTTTGGGAATTTGTGGAGTTCTCTTTATTATGGAGTTTCCTCACTGTGGGTAGGGTTGTATCTGTGGCTTGTCAAGGTTTCTTGGTGAGGGAGGCTTGTGCTGGAGTTCTGGTGGGTGGAGCTGGATTTCTTCTCTCTGGAGTGCAATGGAGTGACCAGTAATAGGTTATGAGACGTCAGTGGTTTTNACTGTTTCCACTGTTTCTCCATCTATTTCCCAGGAAGTGATGGGACCGGATGCCATGATCTTCGTTTTCTGAACGTTGAGCTTTAAGCCAACTTTTTTGCTCTCCTCCTTCACTTTCATCAAGAGGCTTTTTAGCTCCTCCTCACTTCCTGCCATAAGGGTGGTGTCATATAAGTCTATCTACACTCTATATTTTGCAAGCAGCTTTTATAGTAAAAGAGCTAGTGTCATTTCCCATTATTATCTTGCTAATTCCATCTATTTCAAAATTCAACTATTCTTTACATTTATTAATTAGTGTATTATAATATGGGGGTTTCTAATTACCTAATTAGGAGCTTACAATACTTCTGTATTGCTGAAATAATTTAGAAGGAAACTTAGCAAGAGTCAGTACTAACTAAAATAAAGCTAGTTCTTTAATCTCTGTAGCCTGTTTATTTTAGTGTTACACATTTGCTGTATGTCTAATCCCTATGTTGTATATGTTATAATGCAATTTTCAGCCTGCCACTCTTTCTTTCAGATTTAGAAAAAGCAAGCAACAGTAAGCATAACAAAAAGTGGCACATTGCACGTATCTATCAATATATCTTAAGAACTGGTTTCTTCCAAAAGCGCAAAATACTTAGCATCAGAAATGCCACATTAAAGCAAAGCAGCAATTCTTTTGTCTTAAGGAAATGGAAAAGTTTATTAGAAAAGCAATTAAAACACAATTATTGTCTCATTTATATGTCCATTTTGCTCATACACTGGTGGTTGAATCACATTTATCTAGACAGTAAATACAGCTTTTTTCAGGGTTTTTCCATTGCTTCACAAAGGATTTATGAGAATATTTTATCAGTAGTAATGGCAGACCTTTAAACACATATCCCTATAGAAAGTCTCTAATCTGTATTACTAAGTGACTGATTTCAGAAATAATGATAAATTAATTTATGGAAAGAGGTCAATGTATTTTATTAAATACAGCCTTTATAACTTTTATTTTTACAAGAATATTTTACTGAGTAAACTTCCCAACTTTTAGACACATTTCCTCATTTTTATTGCCTGTGGGTATCATTTTCTTTGACTAGAACTTAACAAAGAAATAACAATTAAAAAAAAAAACTTTCAACATTGAGTATCTACTCCCTTACAGATGTGGGAAGGGGTTGGGGGTGTGTGTATGGAAACACAGACAGAAGTGGCTTTGATCTTTTTGTGATTCTTACCAGAAGAAGGGCAAGAAACTTCAAAGATCCACTGGTATTCAGTGGCTGGAAAGACTGGTAATTCAGGGTTTATTGTTAAATCAAAAGGGGAGAGGGAGAGGGTGGGATGATTTGGGAGAATAGCATTGAAATATGTATACTATCATGTAAGAAACGAATCGCCAGTCTATGTTCGATGCTGGATGCAGGATGCTTGGGGCTGGTGCATGGGGATGATCCGGAGGGATGATGTGAGGTGGGAGGTGGGAGGGGGGTTCATGTTTGGGAGTTCATGTACACCCGTGGTGGATTCATGTCAATGTATGCCAAAACCAATACAGTACTGTAAAGTAAAATAAAGTAAAAATAAAAATAAAAAAAAAGAAGATACGTATCTGAAGATAGGTGGTACATATCTACAATGGGATACTACTCAGCATGAAAAGAATGAAATAACGCCATTTGCAGCAACATGCGTGGAACTAGAGGTGATCATACTCAGTGAATTAAGTCAAATAGAGAAAGACAAATATATATGACAAGCTTATATGTAGAATCTAAAAAATGATACAAATGAACTTATTTACAGAACAGAAATGGCCC